>APFE030204546.1:0-10118 GCA_000404065.3 Pinus taeda
AATAAGTATTAAGTTTTTTATTAAACTTATATGTGTGAGAGTCAAGTTTGTCATTAAAATTATGTTTGATAAAAATAAGTATTCGTAAGTTTTTTTAAGTAAATTTGTATACAATAACGGAGCTCATTCTTGATAATTAATTAAAAATTAAGCTTATTGTTTCCAAAAAAAGATATTGTTTCATGTAATTGTATTGCCATTTTGGCAAAAGTAATGCATGGTTAGCTTTGGCTAGAGTTTCAATTAAAACACTAATAAAATTTGCTTGTAAATTAAAAATGTAAATAATATATATTTGTAAGTTAGAGAATATGAAATATTATCACAATTGATTGGATCATGAAGGGTCAAATTTTTTTCTACATTGGCATAGATTTGTTGGTCAAACACTTTATATTCATATGTCCTATTTATTATAAGACCATAAGTAGGTTTTGTTATCGTAACTAAGACTCAAGTGACTCCTTCACCACATTCTTTCCCCCCGACTAAAAATGCCCCATTTTTTCATTGGGGAGATTTCCAAACATAGATCACAGTCCTTGGGGGGACCTCCCTATTTTTACTCCATCAAAAGGAGCACTTCTTTCTTACCATACATCTCAATAGATTATGGTATTGAGTGACATGTAGAGGTCCAAATTCCCCCACTAGATATCAAAACAAAGTGACATTATATTTATTTCAATCTCTTTGTACCCCTCACCCCTGCCCACACTACCACCACCAACTTGACAAGTTGATTTCTTTCCTCAATGATCTTGCAAATCTCTCTTTACAAACTCCATATTGAACATAAATGGTTCTATTTAAATAATTTCCCCAAAATGCCCCAAATACAAACTCCCTTTATGTAGATAATCACTATTCTCCAAGCTCAATGAAGAAACTAATGGTGTGAAATTCAAGGAAAAAGGAGAAAAACCCTAGAGAGGAAGAGGAAACCCTAGCGAAGCAGTTTGGAGACTATTTTCTCTCTCTTATGATTCACATGTGTGAAATTCTAGAATTTTTGGAGGACCAAAGTTAAAGGGCTACGGTAGGGCTGAAATTATGAAGTTGGGAGGCCAAAATTCTGGGTTGTTTCTAGGCTGAAGATGGTAGAGAAGAAGAGACTACTGAAGTTTTCATAATCATCTTGGAAGGCTGAATTGGTGGAGGAGGAAGGTCTTTTGGTCTAGTCTAAGTTCTTGGATTATCTCAAGTTTGATTTGAATCTGCTAGAGGAAGAGTTTGACTAGGTTTTCCCCTATAGAGGGGTTTTAGCCCTGGTTGAGTGTCTATATCTCATGTTGTTGATATTCATTTTTTTATTTGATGATTTCTTGATAAAATAATAACACAAATAAAAGTTAATAAGACTTCAAGAATATCACAAGTAATTATCAATATAAGAGAATATTTATACCTTCTGATTTTCTAACATGGTATCAAATCTAGGGTGAAAGAGGAAAGAAAAAGACAACTTGAAGGTCTATCGAAAGAAGATCATTGAGGAAAGGATCATATAAGAATTAAAATCTTTATATAGTATATATATATATATATAATATAATTATATAATATATATATATATTATAGTATATTCAAGTGAAGGAGATATTATAATGTCTATGGCAACCTCAATTAAGACAAAAAATAAGTTAGAAGGAGCCTCCAACTATAGGGCATGGAAGAAGAGAATGGATCTTATTCTTGATAAGCATGCCATTTTGGATTTTTCTGAAGGAAAAGTTAAGAAACCTACAAATGATGCAGGAAAGGAAAAGTACAGGGAAACTGACATTTTGACCATGAATCTAATAATAAACGGAGAAAAGGATAATCTAATCCCATACATATCCAATATAAACTCTGCACAAGAAATGTATGAATCCCTCTCCAAGTGGTTTACAATTAAGAACATTGGTCAGATAGCCAGTCTCAAGAATGAGCTAAGGACAATAAATATGAAAAAAATGACATGGTGTCATCATATTTTGTAAGGATCTCTAGAATAAGAGATGAACTCCAAGCTATTGATGAACTTTTACCAGAGAAAGAACTCGTGATTGCTGCACTACTAATCTACCAAAATCTTGGAGCTCTTTTGCATTAGGAATTAATAGTTGGAAGGATACACCAAGTTTTGATAAAATATGGAATGTATGCATTCAAGAAGAAGCTCACATCTCATGAGTAAGTGAAAAAAAGGAGGATGAAGAAAACAACACTTGAAATTCCTACTCTGCTCATCACAAGAAGAAGAGAGCATACAAGAAGTTCAAAGGACCAAATAAGAAGGCTGATCTATCAAAGATTTGATGCTACAATTGTCATAAGATAGGACACTACAAAATTCAATGTCCTAAAACTCCAAGAAATAAGAAGAGAGAAAGAGAATATGCAACAATTGTTGATGAAGGTCCAACCAAAAACCATGACTGAAGAATCTGAAGTCAAAGACTTATTTGCTAATGTAACTTAGGGTTATTGTCCCTTGCATATCCTTGTATTTTAAAGTTTTGTAATGTTTTGTTTTATGTTTTGATTTCTTGAGTTCATAGATCTAATATATCTTGTTAGAAATTTTTAGATTGTTTAAGTTGTAGGTATCCCTCAAAAGGGCTATATCAAGAGGGAGCCTTCACCACTTTATCAAAAGCTAAGTGTATTTTTCTTTGCTTCATCTTTCATGTTTAGTTTCCTCCTCACATCAAGATTTGTTTGTATTGCATACTCATAATTCTTTCTTTATATTTTACTTAGGAAAAGTGTCCTCTTTTCACATGTGGGTTGTCTCATCAAGTATAAAAGTTCATTCTGGTGGTTTCAAGGGTCCATCATTGTTTTTATGAATTGTCTTAACCACATAAACACCTATCGTACTCATTCACAAAGTTTTGAGTACTGTCGCACAAGTGTCATGACAGTCGTCGTAAAGTGTATATGTGATCACATTTGTCATAATTAGTCATAGAGCAGTCACTCGTAGGAAAATGTATTATTTATGGGTCATGGGTGATCTATGTTGTTGAGTCGTCAAGTATTCTAAGTGTTAGATCACAATCAAAGCTTTATCATTTCACACATCAGTCTCACTAGTCAAACACTTAACCATTTCCAAGGAGGCTTCCGGACCCAGTAACTTGACCTCACCCGGCCTGCTTGGACTGAACATTATGCAGTTCCAGTCCTCTAGTTGTGACCTTGACCTTTGATTCAGTGCAATGCAAAGTTCCTGCCTCCCAAAACTGTTGCACTGCGTAATTTCTAAGCCCAAGACCCATCCTTCACCTCTAGAATTGCGCCTGGCCTTAATTGTGTATTGTGCAAGCACAAGCCCCAAGGTCTCTCCCTAAGCTTATGAACAACATAATCCCACAGTGGACCAACCTCCCTCACCTCTTCGAACTACGCAGAATTCACCCGCAATGATCATCCCCTCAACCTGTCCCACTAGTTGCCAAAACTATGCAGACTTGTCCCTCAGCCTAGCCTGAACTACACATTGCGTAGTTTCAAGCTTGAAGCCTCAACCCTAGCTGCTAGAACTACATAATGTGCAGTCACTGAGCCCCACTTTCCACCCTGCTATCCAGTTCTGGATCATTCCATCAACCTAAATGCATCATCTTATGCTAGAAGGTTTTTTCGGGTTGATGTCATCTCGTCATGAGTGAATTGCATATACAGGTATCTTATCATATGATGGTTGGATGATTTAGAAGGGTATGAATGAGGAGGACACGAAATAGATACTCTTTTAGCTAAGCATGCAAGATGATCTATCAAGGCAAAGTAAAGGGACACCAACTTGCGACCACAACTCAAGACTTGAGATCATTGAAGGTTCCTATCACCAAGCCATGAGGAGATGGAAGACAAGAGAATTCTCAAGCATACATCTTTCACAGCAGCAACAATGGCTTGACATTGCCACATCATTCAAGAATTTCATATCAACAGTGCCATCTCATGTATTTTCATGAGTTATCATATGCCACATCATCATTGTGGACCATGTATATGGTATTCATTGTAAAGTGGAAGTCCAAAGGACACATATGTAATGTGGAGAGTCATGTAAGCTGAAATCCATAGGAAGTCAAACAATCATGAGTGTATTCAAAGAGTGACAAGGGGGGGAAGCATCACCCCTTGGTTATATATAATCCCGCATTGTATGAGAAAAGGAATTTTCACCTTGGCTCCTCCTGTAAGGAATTAGAGAGATAAGATGGTTCTTTGAAGAGAAAGGAGTGGCTCCAATGTTCCACTACTTGAGCTAGTGATGTACATTGTAAACATGTGCCTTGGAACTTTTAATTAATGAAAAAATCCTTTAAGGCCACCACGTTATTCATGCATGGATTATGAATGTTTGTAAGACTATTTTGCGGATGTTTGTATTTCATGTTTGCTTTCACATGTGCTAAGATAGATGAACTATTTCAGTTATTTTAGTACTTAACTTATTGAGAATGTTTTGTAATGGTTGTTATTGTTCTCCCATCCTTATGGACTATTCTACAAGATATTAGATAGATATTTCTTCATTTGTTGGTTGTAATGACTGTCACATCCTCTGTGGACTATTTTGCTGGATGTTAGAAGGATCCTTTCAGTTCATGCGTGTCTCTTTTTTGGTGGTATTACTACCTCTCACTTAGAGGCTCACTTTTCTCCCCTCTCCGTAGTAGAAGAACCTTGACACATTTAGAACTGAACACTCACCATGCACACCTCCTCGCTTTTAGAAGACACCATTGCATCCCTCTCTCTTGTTTAAAGTTAGAGCCAAGGCATATCTTTCAGATATATGGCAACCGGGCCGATATTCCGGATGGGGATCCTACACCAAATGGTGTGAGGTCTAATTGGGACTTCACATCAAGGAGACCACTTTGTCGATGGATTTCTAGCACCGTCAACACACTACAAGAGAAAAAGGATGACCCTACTACTCACTAAAAGTGTGTAGTGTGTAGTGAAGACAAGGCTGACCTAAGCATTGTGCAGAGGAAAAGTTCAGGAGAAAAGGGTGGAAATCTTAGGCACTGTGACTGCATAGTGCACAGTGGCTAAGGAGGAGGCTCTAGGGAATGTGCAATTGAGCACTATAAGGGTCTATAAATAGACCTACTATCCACTGAGAATACACGATGTGAAATTCAAGGCAAGGTTGGTCAAAGCTTGCATGGTGAGCATGTGTAGGAAGTAAGGTTGAGTGTCTATGCTCTAAGGTTTCTCAATGCATATTGAAGGAGGTTTTCCACTAGATGGGCACAATACACATGCCTAGGAGGTAAGGGTCTCACCACTGAGGCTTAGGAATGTGTAATTCACCCATCACTTAACTAGAAAATGAATGTGCTCATGAGTTGTGTAAGAGGTGAGGTGATCTGGTGGATGAATTTTATGCTCAAATTTCAAAGTTGTCGGAATGACTTGAAGCAAGAAAGACCGCATATATCCCGTCGTTATGAACCTGATGCAATTCATTTCGTGAATTTTTTTTACATAAATTTGGTTAAATGTGCATTTGGGGGGGGGGGCTAGCCAAAACACAGTCATATGCACAGCATAAGACCCGGGACCACGGCTTAGCCCCGACCCCATATTCGGTCAAATATTTGGTCCATAGGCGATAATGGAAAAATTAAGTATCCCACAAAATGCGCCAATGATTAGAAATTTTTTTGCTTTGTTAACGATTTTTGGATTTGTAGGACCATTTGTAGACAAGTGAAATTTGTAGAACGAACAACAATTAAACTTTGGGAGATCATGTCTTCTGCATTTTTTGGCCTTTTTGGGAGAAAAAAGAGGATAGATGGGGTTTTTTGACAATTCTGAAGCCATTTGAGTTATTTTTGAAGCCATTTGAACACTGTAACTTGATGTAAACACCATTTTCATGAGCATAATGAAAGAGGCCCAACCATTGGAAGCTGAACTAGGAGATGTAGCCTAGAAGGGATGAACTCCTTCATCATTTGTTGTTTTTTGTTTTCTGTTATGGTGATGTTGTCTCATGTTTTCTGCAAAAACTAAACTTTTAATTCATGTTTATGTGTTTAAGAATTTGACATAAGAGAATTAAAAATCCTAATTAATCACTTTCAATTTATCATAATCCTCAACTAGTTTCATATACAAAAACATATCATAATCACTTGCAATTTATCTCGTTGCTCAACCGTTGCACAAAACCAGTCTGATTTGGCCTTTGGACACTAACCTATCATTGACTTTCTTGTTTTCACGATTCAAGCATTTCAATACACAATTTTGGAGTTTCTCCATTCTCCCATTAGACCTTTGGCCATTAAAAAGAAGAAAAGGAACAAAAGAAAGAAAAAATGCATATATTGTAGAAAAAAATTAGAAAAAAAAGTTTTTTTTTAATTAGTAAAATAAATAAATAAATAGACTATATATTTAAAATAAATAGAATATAAAAAGAATAAGAAGAAGAAGAAAGAATAAGAATAAGCAGTTACATGCCATTTGTTTGTATTGCATCTCCAAAAAAATTCTAGTGTCATTGGCGTCAATACGAAACATGGTTTATAACCCCTACAGGGCACTCATACAACCCGCCACCACCGCCCATCTACAACTAGTTTTTGCCATCATAATTGCAACCATAATCATCCGTGCAACCCTGTGAAACCCCTAGCCTTGACCTCTTCTAGCTTTCCATATTTCCAACCCCATTTGTGGCTGCCAATCCTTGTGTATCATCCCCAGTATAGCTTTCACTACTAGCTCCCACATTTCCATAACCACGGTGTGTACCATTGGTGGCCCACACTTTGTATGTTGTTGTATATCATTTGTGCACAGTACTATTGTCATAAAGTTTTCCATCCATTGTATGTTCTATCATTATAGCCATACAAAGGTGTTCTTCATCAATGTAGGAATAAATATAGTTGAGTCTGTGAGTCGTGTCAGAGATTTGTTGACCAGGTTCTTGTATTTTAATCATGGCATGGTCAGGTAATGACCATAAAGATTGTGTATATGAAAAAGGAGTTCAATTTGCTTAAGATCATGACCATTAAGATCATGAAGATCACGAATTTCTAAAGATATCATACCTATAACAATATAAAAGACAAGGAAAAATATAAGGGGCAAATTGTGAAGGTATTTATAAAGTCAAAAGGATATAAATTATTATACTCCTAAAGTTTTAGGGGGTATTTTTGGAATTACAAGGAAGGATGTTTGATATTAAAAATATTTTTATTAAGAAAAAAAAAGTGTATACTTCAATTTATATTCAAGGTAGTTCTTCTAAAGTATTAAAAAATAAAATTAAAAATTTAGAAGTTAATTAAAAATTTCTAATTTTCCCATACAAGTTGTAGGAAAAAAATGGGGAAAAGAATGGTCATATCTTTAAAAAATAAAATGAAAGAAAAAAGAGATTAGAAAAGATACTATTAAAAAATATATAAAGGAAATATATACATATTTAAGTGAGTCTTTAAGGAGTTAAAAGTAATAAAAAAGAGCAAAAGATGAGTTCCACATATAAGCTAACGTTTTGCATTAAATGTCTATTTTGTAAAACATACATTGAATATTGGTGGATTCATACAAATTGCGAAATATGTTTCCCAACATGTGGGAAACTATTTAGGATAGAAGAACTTCAAAATAATGAGCTAATGCGAATCAAAATATTAGAGGAAGAACTTGGAAAACTTGAACAAAAAATTGAGGTATCAAAAAATAAATATAAAAACCTTGAATATGTGTTATACAACGTGTCAAAAGTACAAGACGATGAAATTTTGCATCTAAAAGACCATAGTAAAAAAATACTTGCAAAGTTGAAGATGTCCAAAGTTGCAAAGAAAAAATTAGAAGAAGAAAAGGAATGTCTTGAGAAGAAATTTAAGGAGAATCTATTAGAAAAGGAAGAAGAAAATTTGTGTGTAAAAACCCTTAACTAGAGGTTAATAAAACAAATCAAAGATTTACAAAATGAAAACCTTGAACGTCAAAACGCTAAGAATAAGGCCAATGAATCAGAAATTGAAAAACCCTTACGTCTCAGAAATCATAATCAAAGTCTACTCACTCAAATTAAGAAAATTAAAAATGATAAAAAATCATTGGAGAACAAATTTGAAGAACATATCACAAAAAAAAAATCAAAATATTCAAACTTAATAATCCAAGTTGAAGAAAAAAGAACGAATATCGATCGAGTCAATATCACAACTCAATAAGATGATAAACCAATTAAAGTAAAAACACATTCATATATTGCAGTTCAAACGATGAAAAATCAAAATGAAGATTTTGTAACCAACTCAACAACAATAGTATGTCAAAGTAAATCATGATCGAGCCGTAAAATCAATTACAACTAATGAACAAGCCCATAAATTTGAAATCAGGAAGTTTTCAAATGCATAATAGGGGAAAATAAAACCACAGGAACTCGTTATCGACATATGAATCACAAGAGAAGACAACTCAATCAGTCTTCTTTTTTGTATCACTTAGATAAAAAACAAATGACTTATTTTTCAAAGAATTTTGATGTCACCACAATTCAGCGTTGTGATAAAATTCAATATCAAGTTTCCATTAACCGCAAGATTCCGCAGAAGATTGAATTATGATTGTCAGATCCCTTCTAAGTGCAACAATTTTGTTTATCACTCAGGGGATCCTGTCATCTTGTATCAATGAAGATAACAACTCCAATAATTCATAAAATATGCACACATATTACAAGACAAGAAACAGAGGACATCTCTTGCCGACAATAAGCTTTGAGGACAAAGGTTTTTGAAGATGAAGAAAATGTTAAGAATAATATATATATTATTATATATATTATATAATTATTAATTAATAGTGATTTAGTATAGAAGAGGCATGTCTCAAGGACAATGAGCATCAATATAGGACCTACCTAGGATATTATAAGCAAGCCCTCATTTGTAACCATCATATCATCATCTCATATCTTATGTATATTTCTTATATAAATATATTATTTTCTTATCATGGATATTTATATATTTCATATCTTCTAAGTATTTTGTTATGTTTATGAACTTTTTTCATAACATAATCACAAATATTGCTTCACTACTAGTGAGCATGTTCAGTACCCCGACAACTTTTCTTGTTTTACCTCTCTATGCAGGAAGAGTTTCTCTTCTTACACCCTTTACTTATTTTATTACTATGTTCTCATGGAAACATTATCGACATTTATTTCGCCAACGAAAGGAGAGGGATCTCGACTTATTTAATGATCAAGAGAGGTTTTTCCTTGTTTTGCAGAGACTTATATATACACCTCTGAAATTAGTGTACTCACATAAGTTTTTCCTCCTTTACCTTCTCTACTTCACTAAGCTAACACGATAAAACCAATTAATGCAAATGGCCAATTGAAGGAAAGAAGATCCTATGATAGGTACAAGCATCATAATTATGTTTCAACTTTCTTAGGATGAAACACATTTTTTGTACATGCATGATTGACCTTAACATATATTTAGGCCCAAACAAAGAAGTAGAGCAAAGGTAAACCAAACATTTTCAGTCATCATAGTGCCCTCTTTAAAACTTTTTCCACATTACTTTAGATCCAAACGAAGCGACTTTCACACAAAATATTTGTTCAACATAAACTTATAAAAGGAAAACAAAATTCAAACATGAAGAAAAGTGCAGAATGCAAAGAAATGAACATTTGGTACAAAGCAAAGGAAAAATACAACTGAGGTACAAAAATCTTGTGCAAGGAATGAAAAAAAGGATGAAAAATAGATGCAACTATGTACATGAGAAACAGAGAAACAACGATGTAGAGCTATTCTAATGTGCGAACAAACTATCATAAATCCTAGTCTAACAGAGATAAAGGTCAGGGTCAAGTGAAATCAAACTTAAAATGCAGCCACAAGAGTTGCTCCTGATCTACAAACACAAAGATACAAACAATTATTACCATCATAAAATAATGTGCAAAAACAAAAATATTCACCTAAATAGCTTGCACATGATAAATAAGGTCAGACCTACAAGTAAAAGAGTTAGACATAAAATAATATTCTAAAAATTTATAAATTTCTAAGAATTCTATATATTTC
>APFE030204549.1:0-10260 GCA_000404065.3 Pinus taeda
CATGACTGCTCCAATGTATTGGCCGATAATAGTTTACCTGGTGTACATTGAGAAATCATGTTAGATAAATAGAGAGTGTTATTGATCAAGTCAATTAAATTTCTCGTAGATAACTTGCATCGGGAAACAACTCTCTCTGCTTTCATTAATTGGGACTGCCATTCTTTGAATAGGATTTCCTTATGGGATTCTAAAATCTTGGGCAAGTTTGCTGCCTTTCCCTCATTAGAGTCCTGCCATGTAAGAAAATCTGTCAAAGTGTCTTCAGCTTGCTCTAAATCTTGCCTGGCATCCACTGAATTACCTATTATAGATGATGTTATGTTGCATAAAGGTTCAACTTGGGCGATTTCGTGACATAACAATCTTATTTTTGTTATTAATTCCTTGTTAATTTCCATTGACTCTGCTCCGAACTCAGCAGGTTGGGGAAGACTTTTGAACCTTTCTACTTGAGCTGATAATTGAGCAATTTGCTCATCTTTTGTCTTTTCCATCTGTTCATTCATCGCCTTCAACTTTGATAATGCCTTGGATAGTTCCTTCTATTTCTGGATTGCTCCCGAATCGATCCTCTGCTTCTCTTCATGCAACTGTTTTATTAGTTGGTTGTTTAATTGTTGTTGTGTGGACAGCTGCTGTTGTAACTACTCTGACTTTTGTTGCTCTTCCGATAGTTGCGCTTGCAATAAAGGGATCGCTTGATCCTTTTCCTTCAATAAATTTCTTACCTCTGATGCCTTATCCATGGTGGCTGTCGAATAGGCACCAGCATATTGAGATAACTTGGTTAGATCATCGGAGGGGTCAAATTCTTCTCTCCATACCACATTTTTTGTTATTGTTTCTTCAGGGAACAGAGAAAGTTGATCAATTCTTCTTCTTTTCCGCTGTCGCTTTATCACAGCCCTGTGTTTTCGGATATAGAAAACATCTAGTGGAGGAATGTCCTCTACTTGAAAAATAATTTGATCGGAGGGGTTCTTCGGAATTATTTCTACTACTGTACTTGAGGGTGGACCACTGGTTCCTTTGCTTGGAACCTCCTGTGATGCTGTATCTTGTGTATCGGCAGCTTTGGATGTTTCGGCGTCCGTTGAGGTCTCAAGATTGCCTATAATTGTATTGAATTGTTGCCATTCTTCAAGCAACCTTGGATCTAATTGAGTATCCACATTTATTTCTTTGCTGCTCTGCTCCTGCTGCCTTTTCTGTTCTTCTTCCCTTATTCTCTCCTGTAGCTTCTTTTCTGCCTCCTCTTGTTCTTTTCTCTGTGCGTCTTCCTATTCTTTTCTCTGTACCTCTTCCTGTTCTAATCTTCGGAGTTCCTCCTGCTCTCTTCTCTGGAATTCTTCATAGATTGCAGATGTAGCAGGAGGTTCATTAGTAAGCTATTTCTCAGGCTCGCTTGACTGAATCGTCGGGGTAGTAGCTAACAAATCTAGAGGTAGAGTTTGCAACCTCTGTTCTCTAATTTTGTTAAATTCTACCAACCCGTCGTCACGATATCTCATCCTGACTAGCTGTTGTACCTAGAAGATTGAATTGGCGGAGGAGAACAGGTCATCAAACTCATCTTCCCTGTGCTCGAATTTAGTGAGCTTGGCTTGATCCAGGGGATTGTAGATGACTTTCTTCAGGTCAAAACGTCTATTAGGCAGAGTGGCGAGACTTAGGACGTTCATTTTTTCTGCCACTTTCTCTGCATGTTTATAATCATGCAGAGTATAGATGCCACACCTAAGAGGAAAAGGAGGCCAAAATTGCTTCTTTGAATTTCTGAGAGTTTTAGTGGCTGACGCAGTTGTAAGATGATATGCTATTTCGTGAGCTAATAGGTTGTCTGGTATGTATAATGGGAGGACATGAGGTCTGGCCTGACTGCCTAAATCCCTTACATAGGTGAAATTTTCTTCTCCAAACCAGGTTCCTAGGGCTTTCAAGTCAATCTCAGCCTGGGAGGAGATCTTAGGGGCAGGTTTATCAAAAATTGCATAGTAAAGGGGTAGCATGAATCCATTGCAGACTTGGTATAAATGGTGTTTATAATGAGCTTTCCATAATTTCTGGTGGTAGACATGAATAGGCATAGGGTCCTGTGGAGTCCATCTCCACCCTAACACAGGACACTCAGAATTGAAACAAAGGGTATCCAGAATGTAGGCACTAAAATAAAATGGAGGGATGAACCTATCAGTAACACGGGATTTGTTTCTGAACTCAAGAATAGCCGTAGCCAACTTATCCGATAATATAGTCCCCCAATCCATTATCTCATTATTACATGCCGCTTCCATCAAAGGAACCACCTCTATGGAAAACTTGGAAGAATAATGCAATCCCCATAATCGACACATCATGACTCCAGCATAACAATAAGGAGAGCATAAGGAGTCGACGGAGTACTTACCTGAGGACTCATGTTTGTGTTTCGCCGGGTTCTGTCTCCATTCTCGTATAGGCGCTGACTCGGTCTCATTCTCATCTCGAAACTTCTCCAGAAATGCTTTATTGTACTTCTTTTCTGGCTCGGGCAAATGGTACATTTGTCTGAAATCGTTGGGCTGAAATGAACCAAATACTCTTCCATCAATAGTGCAGAATGTTCTGTCCGGGATTGGAATTTCCTCAATTGCCCATCTCACCACATCCGTATATGGAAGAATTTGCTCTCGAGCTGCTATCCTATGTAGGTAGGAATCAGCCAAATCTTTTAAAGTAGCATCAGATTTCCGGCTCGAACCTGCTGAAGCTTGTACCGATGTTTGCTGAGGGTCCTCGGCTTCTACCAAGTTGTAAATACTTTGCCAAGTAGTGTTGCCAAGGTCGAGACATGTGGTATCTGAGATTAATCCCTTCTTGCTTGGTCCCGGATCGGTGGCATGTTGTCCTATTACCATAGGAGCCGAAGGCGTTCTAGAATTCTTAGATTTCTTTCCCATTGTTAATGCGAAAAAAACTCTGCACGAGAGAAAAATTAACGTAATGCAGAGAATAGATGGCTAAAAACAAGTATGAGGCAATTACGTTAATCAATGAGTAATGGAGGATTTATCATAAGGCTCCCGCGGATGCAATCTCTGAAAGGATTTAGGCATGACTCCTCACTAATTGGCCGTTAAAACCTGTCAATCATTTAATTGCTCATTATATCCTTTATTTGCTGAATAATGGTTTAAGTGCGGATTTGATTTTTTGGCAGTTGAACGTGAGCGAATCTCTATCGGGAAGAGAAAAGGCTTTCAATGATAATTAATATTTCATATAGCGAAATCATATTGATCCTTTTTGAAAGTCGCGCTTTAGGCTCATCGCAATCGGTAATCAGAGGAAAGTTTGGGCAATTTTATTTAAGTCTTATAGAATCCCCGATCGTCGATAGCAATATCGCTTGAATCGCATCGGGAAATTGGACGACGAGAGTTTGTTATGTTCATGTTGCATTCCCTGACTGCCGATTGCGATATCGCGTCGGAGCAAAAGGGGAGAGGCCTTTTATTATTTGTTTCCCGATATCCATTGGATATTTTGCTTTTATCGCATTGGGGAAAATCAATGGGTCATGGTTTATGCTTCCTTTGTTGTTGCGATATGCGATCTTGCAATCGCTTTATCGCAATAATAAAGGATTATTCGTTTTGATTTATTTCAAAAGGTTTAAAGTTGTTTTGTTTATTTCCGAACCTTTAGAAAAGTGATGGATTAATACCAATTTATTCTAAAAGGGACCCATTTCAATTTATAATTTTCTAAAGTAAAATAAATTGAAATGGGGGGTTGTTGTATAGCACAACAGGTTCTTGCTAAGTACCCAAGATATCCTCTTGAGAAGAGATGTATGAGACATCTAAAGTTCCTGAGGAGATTGTTGTTTTATATTTTCTTGGCAAAGAAAATATATTAGTACATGTAAATAAAGATTATATATTCCTCTTGTAAAGAAAATATATTACCGCATGTAGATAAATATTGATTATTATATATATTTTCTTGGTAGGGAAAATATATTACTACATGTAGTTAAAGGTTGTTTCTACTATATATAGGAAAAGATGGTTATTATATATATTTGCTACATTAAAAAATAAGTAACATTTATTGTCTTTATATAACATGCATAAGTGATTATGTAAGAAAAGATAGGATGAATTCTCTTTTCTTAAAAAGGGATTTCGTAGGCCTTTTCGTGGAAGTGAATAAAGATTAAAGAGAGTAATTTGTGAAATATTCTCATTGGTAGAGTTCTCTTGAAAAACAGTATTTAGTTATGAGAAAATATAATAACCTATGCATAGATAAGATGCATAGAGATAAGTCATAGGAACCTTCTTTGGAAAAAAATATATCTTTTTATGCATGAAAGATAAGTTAATGGTGTTAATTCCTTTGTAAGAGTTCGCAAAAGTTACATATTTTGGTGAGTAAAAAGGTAAATGATTTGGTTGTTGCATATTGGGTAATTTGATTTATTTGCATGGTTTAATGCATAATCGGTTAGCGTCATTATTATCTTAGTTCTTATGTGCAAAAGAAAGGTCGATTATGATACTTTGTTGAAACAAATGCATGAGGACTTTGTTATGATACTTTCATGGAAACAAATGCATAATAGTTGCGTACATTAATGATAGAGAAACTATGATGGGTTCTTGAAAAATAACTATGTGAAAAGAACACATATGCAAAAGCATAGAAACAATAGTTTATTACATGTATGAAGATATAACTATTGTGTTATATATTGTAAAGAGGAACATGGATTTGTAGAACTATTGGGTTAGATCATTTGAAGAGAAATATGCAATAGTGTGAATAAGAATTGTGGAAAGTAAAACAAGTATTTACTTAAATAAATGTACTAGTTATTTATTATGACATGCTTGATAATTGTTTGTGCACAACGTTGTTAGAAGAAGCACGTTGTGATATATAGATACAATTCATGCACATGAGTAGATGTTAAATGATCACTTTTAGAGGTTGATTATTGATTGATTAATATTGTATCTAATCTTGTTGCCAAAGCTTGTTGATGACCACAATGACAAGAAACGATGGTGGTTTGTGCCAAAGAAAACTGATGTTTAACATTGTGGTAGGTAAAGAACTAACAACCCACACTCTTGAGTACGAGTTGCGGGATCATACATTGATAGAACAATCCTACCAATAGGATGTAGAGAGTGGTGATATGTAGGTAAAGGGGTTCATGGAAAATGTAATAGCTTTTAGCTAGTTATGTGACATTGTAATGATATTTCATTGTAATATTTTATAACAATGGATAAGGGATGGAATCCCTTATAAGCCATTGAGTGAGGGGTGAAAACCCTCATGAGCGTTTAATAATAAGATTAAACGTTTGCTGGTTTTCACCCTACAGGGTTTCCAGGGTATATCGGTGTTCAATGTTGTGATTGCTTATTGTGTCATATTGATTGCGTTAAATCCTTGATGATGTTGATTCCTTATTTGATGTGATAATCATAATATCAAGTATGTTATTAATTAATATGGTTATGGTAATCATGAAATGGAAGGAAGGTTCTTGAGACAATTTATGTTAATATACTACAATAGTGGTTGTCAATGGTTATGCAACTTACTGTCCTCTATTGCAATTTACTTTATGTACTAATGAACATTATATCTAATGGTTAATGAGGACTGTGGAGTAGTGATTTTGGATAATTACTTGTTGGTGATTTGCGTACAAAATTCTAACTCCTTGCTTTTACATGTGAGGTTACCGGGGTATGTTACAAGTGGTATCAGAGCTAAAGGTTGCAGCATTGGTGCCTTTGGGAATTGGTAAGTGGAAAAGAAATTGAGGTAGGCCACCAGTGGGCATTAACTCAGGTATGAGTTTAACAATCTACATATTGATTTATGTAGTACACTACTTTTGACATGATATGTGTGATTCATGTTTATAACTGCTTTGAGTAGTAAGTAAAAAAGTTTGCTGCATAAATATGTTCATGACATTGGATTCTTGATGAGGATAAAAGACAATAAAACTGTTGTCACACTTATGAACAATATTGAACACTCATTACACTTATGAACAATATCGAACTCTCATTAAGGAAAGTGACAATCAACTACCAACTTTTTCTTTGCAAATATGGCAATAATAATGATACATTTAATGAAAATGATTGAAGTTACAATGAACTAATGAGTCAATGCATGAATGTAAAATATGGGGAATGTCCTTGAATATGACAATATAGTGTTTTAAAAAGACATTAGGAACCCCTTTAGATATTGAAAATAAAAAATGAGTCAAGTAATGAGACTTGACTGTAATAACTAATTTTTTATTAAGTCTTGTCATGGATGCATAAAGATGGTTGGTAGTTGTGATTGGTTAGTGTTGTATGACTAACTAGTAGAACTTATATGCATTAATTGAATTCGATTTAAGATTATTACAATTCATAAACAAGTGATTATGGTAATTACTTCATGTATTGGTCTGTTGATGAAAATACACTATGAGAAATTGGAAATGTTTAGATTGTTAACTCAACTATAATTGGCATTTACACATTAATGAATATTTTCATATACTTTTATGCATGATAGTATTGTGCTTCAAACTAAAATGATTTTAAAAGTGAATACTTGTTAAATGATGCATATTTATGATTAACATTGCTGACGAGATTAAGTAGTGGCAGATTAATGGCTGCAAGAAAACTTGTCAAGGTAAAATCACATTGCAACCGTAAATGAGAAAGCATAATGTTATATGATATGCATGATTGTGTTATTCGGAAAATCAAAATGCATACAACATGTATGTTAGTTATGTTTCCTATCAATCTAGATGTCATGGACCCATGTTGAGGGTTAAGTGTAAATGCATGGTGTACATGCATGTTTATTTTGTTAATGATAATGTTCATATGGTTCATTATGTAAATTACTTTGGGGAAGAGTGATAAAAGAGAAATTTAACATGCTAGACAGTTGTAGATAGTTGTGAAAGGATATAAGGCCTTGGGTTGATGGCGATTTCCTGCCCAAAGGGGTTGATGGTACTTGCCTGGCCGGATTTCGTCTCCCTAGAGATCAATTATCTCAATAAGGGAAAAGAGTTGGCCAAGATGGTGAAGAGGGTAAAAAGCCTAAGGCAACTTTGTTGTTTTGGATCCTATTGGAGGAGGCCCAAAAATTCCTCATAGAAGAGACGTTGTTAGAGGAATAGGCAGGACGCTGCCAAGAGGAATCTTATATTGGATCCTATGTAGTCATTGGAATTCTCGAGCTAGTTGGCTAGTGGAATTCCATACTAGTCTTGGTATTGCCTTTGCCAAATAGATGTCTGGATGTGAAAATGACTTGATCTGGTTGTGGAAACTAGTTCCCATGGGTCGGGAGGAGAATTCTTTAGCCTATTGTGGTTCTCATAGCTAAAGAAATTAACTAATCAGCTATATGTTATGTTAAAATAAATTATATATATATAATTGTGCAAACATGTCATGCACATTTTAACACAAAAGGATTTTAGTGCTCAGTAAGGAGTTATTGGAATTTTAGTTCCTTTATTGTATTATCAATCTTGTAAACGTCTTAGTAGGGGCTAAGACATTTTTCACTTGATGCAGTGATTGACTGTTATGATGATTGGAAAGCTAGGTGCTCTTTTGATACTCTTAGAAGTACGTGTCGATTACATTAGCAAGAGCTAACACAGTGTGCACATGATGCAGTGATTTATCATTTTGATGATTAGTGTTAGTGCTCTTTAAGTACTTGTAAAAGTAATATGATTTAAAAATCATCTAACATTGCACAATTAATTGACAGTTAAAAGTATTTCATTTGACTAAAAATATTGTGACTAATGCGATTGAATTTGTTAGTCATACATTATAGGTTACTTACCATGGAGGGTTGATGGGTTATCCAATCACTATTAAAATGCTTACGTGAAAGTGCTCATGATTTTCAAGAGTAGTTGGTAAGTAATGGTAAGTTGATATAGAGATTTGTTTTTGTATATTATGAATTTGAATAAGGGCCCAGTGATGGAAATTAGAACTTGCATATTTTTGTAGTTATAAATGCTTATGACTATTGATTTTTCTTATGTTATAACATTACAATTCTTGTTTATTGTCATTTCTTGGAATGAAATCTTTGATTTTAAAGAGGAAGGATCACTTTTTGTGTGGTTTAGATTGTTATATCATGAGTAAAATCTAAAGTTCCAACGAGAGATGAACACCGAGGATGGTGTTCTTGTTAAGGGGTGGAGTATGTAACATCCCTAAAAGAACTCAACGTAAATCAAACATTTGTGAATAGTAATTTTAAAAGTTACGAAAAAGTTACAAAAACTAATTCTTGATAACTGAATGAAGATAAATCAAGAAAGGAAAGGTAATTAGGGGTAGGAAGCTCGGGCTAGAGACATCTTGCTCACTTCACATGCTTCAGGCTTCCATTTTCAAAGTTCCTTCCAAAATATCGCCGCATTTAAAAGATTAAACTATTTCCTAAGTTTGAGATAAAGGCTCTGCTACGATAAGAGATATCGGGGTCGCTTTAGATGCTTGGGGCTTCCATTTTCAAAGTTCCTTCAAGATGTCTCTTCGTTTGGGGCCGAAGATATCTTGCTCCATTTTCTTCTGGCTTCCACTTCGAAGTTTTGTCCAAGTACAGTTGATTGTGTAAAGATACCCATTTCTTAGTTTGAGAGAGTTCCATGGTCGTTGTATCCATTGAGTGTGAATGATCTAGGATGAGGAAGATGTTAGATGCATCTCATTGAAGCCTTTATAATGTTGGCATTTTTGTTTTGATAGCAAAGATATCAGGCAATGACGTGATACTAGGTATTCTTCATAGTGTTTCCATTCACAATGCCTTTGGATTTCTCGTTGGTCTATCCGCATTTTGGATGGCTTGTGGTGGTACAACTGGAAAAGATAAGTAATATCTTGAAATATTCTTTGTTTATGTGCAAAGAAATATATGGTTAATAATGTCCATGTTCTTTAAAGTAATTTTTTTATTTTGGTGCACAAAGTATACTTTGGTTATGATTGCCAGGTACTGCAAAGTTTCTATGTATTAAAATATTGCAAGTTGAAAATATTTGTTGGTTAGTTTATGCACATAGCATAGTAAAAGCTAAGTCGTTTTCTGATTTCTTGAGAGTGTTAAAAGCTAAGTAGCTTTATTATTTCTTTGCGATAAATTACACAAGGTTCTTGCTAAGTACCCAAGATATCCTCTTGAGAAGAGATGTATGAGACATCTAAAGTTCTTGAGGAGATTGTTGATTTATATTTTCTTGGCAAAGAAAATATATTAGTACATGTAAATAAAGATTATATATTCCTCTTGTAAAGAAAATATATTATCGCATGTAGATAAATATTGATTATTATATATATTTTCTTGGTAGGGAAAATATATTACTACATGTAATTAAAGGTTGTTTCTAATATATATAGGAAAATATGGTTATTATATATATTTTCTACATTAAAAGATAAGTAACGATTATTGTCTTTATATAACATGCATAAGTGATTATGTAAGAAAAGATTGGATGAATTCTCCTTTCTTAAAAAGGGATTTCGTAGTCCTCTTCCTGGAAGTGAATAAGGATTAAAGATGGTAATTTGTGAAATATTCTAATGGGTAGAGAGCTCTCTTGAAAAACAATATTTAGTTATGAGAAAATATAATAACCTATGCATAGATAAAATGCACAGAGATAAATCATAGGAACCTGTTGACGCCTCGAAAATCGTTGCATCAACATTGGGGGAAACCACCCGGTCCAGACCTTAGTGCAGCTCCTTTTCCGTTTGGTGTAGTGGCTCCGACTGGGGATAATGGGACCAGTTTCCCAGCAATAGATAAATGGGATGAATGAATACTTAGTAGCGATAGGTGTATGACTAAAACTATTAACAGAAATGTAAGTAAATAAAACTATCCCGGGAATCTAATTGAACTTCTAAAGCGTAGCTTTTGATGTTCTATATCTTAAAAATACAATTATATAGATAACCGCATTCTCAAAACACAGATATTGAATCATTCAAGATTACTGTACCTAAATAGATAGATACAGTAATTAAAGCAATACTACAAGACTTTAAAGGTTCATACCATTAATGCATACATGATTAAAAAATAAGGCACATCATATGAACATCCAATAGTGGTATGAACAAGATTTCCTGTTGATACACATGCATACAAATAATGATGGCAGAAAATAATTAC
>APFE030204549.1:34615-56013 GCA_000404065.3 Pinus taeda
TTATGAAACTAGCTCAAGAAAAGATAGAAAAGATAGATCAATGCCTTAGAATTCAGCCTCTTCGAGGGGGCAACTCCTTTACATTACATAAATGAACAATTCTTGGATGATTCAAATGACAAAACCTCCTTTCTATATATAGGAGTCTAAGGAGTCACAATATAACCAGCCGACCTAACAATAATAATATAAAGCCACAAAAATAACAATAGAGGGATTCTATGGGGCATAATAATAACAATATGGGGACAATAGGTGCAAAACAATATTAATAAAGGATGAAACTACAATAGTAATGGGGTAATCACTAGTATTATAGGGACCCAACAGGAAGGAGTTGGGGGAGTACTTATGCAAGATGGTAAGGTAATCGCACAGAAATATTCAGCTTATGATTTGGAATTGATCGCTGTAATCCACGCCTTAAAGATGTGGCGCCATTATTTAATGGGTAATTTTTTTTTATTACTGACGGACCATCACAACTTGATTAGCTATTTAATAAGCCTACCTTAAATTCTAGGCAGGCATGGTGGGTAGATTTCTTAAGTGGATTTGATTTCGAAATTAAACACCTAAAAGGGAAGGAGAACCGGGTGGCGGACGCCTTGAGTCAAAAAATACAATGCCTTTACGAGATTTCTTGCAGTGAAGGGCAAAGTACCATCGAAGAAATGATTAAAAAGGCAACATAACAAGATTTAAGATACCAACAAATAGGAAAACAAGCTCAGAATTCAACCAGCAAGGAAAATCAGCAAGGATATACAATGGTTGCTACTAGGTTGGTGAAATTTAAGAAAAGGCTATATGTGCCTAACTAAAACAACATAAAAAGTTTGATTCTAGATGAGTTTCATAAAAGTCATTATGTTGGACACCTCGGGTATCAGAAAATGGTTACTGCACTCCGGAAGGAATATTATTGGCCGAGAATGAAAAAAGAGGTAGCAGAATATTTAACTCGTTGCCTGGAATGCCAAAAAGTTAAAATGGAACACCAGCACCCTGCTGGGTTATTACATCATTGCCAATTCTATGGTGGAAATGGGAAACCATTTATATGGACTTCATAATAGGACTACACAAGTAAAAAAGAAACAATGATTCCATCATGGTAGTGGTGGACAAGCTAAGCAAATCATCTCATTTTATACCAGTACAGTCTACCTACAGAGCTGTGCAGATTTCCCATATCTTTATGCAAAATATTTTTAGGCTACATGGGTTACCAAAGACTATAATCTTTAACCGTGACATAAAATTCACATCAGTCTTTTGGAGAACTCTGTTTTAGGAATTAGGGACGCAACTGAACTTCAGTACCATGTATCATCCTCAAACTAATGGACAAATAGAACGGGTAAATCAGGTGGTAAAGGACATGCTAAGGGCATATGTAATGCAACAACCATCTAAGTGGGAAGATTACTTGCATTTGGTCGAGTTCACATACAACAGAGGCTATCATACATCCTCGCAGATGAGCCTGTTTGAAGTGTTGTATGGATGGAAATGCCTTACGCCCTCAAGCTGGGGAGGACCAGAGGACAAGCTGATCCTGGCCCCAAAATTCTTAAGGAAATGGAGGAGATGGTCAGGGAGCTTCGAACAAATTTAAAGGTCGCCCAAGATAGGCAAAAGAATTTTGCTGACCGAAAGAGGAATTTTAAGGAATACCAAGTAGAGGATCATGTGTATGTGAGAGTTCGAGCTAAAAAGAGCACACTGCAATGGAGTGGGGGAGCCAAATTGGCACCTCGATTTTGTGGACCATTTCAAATCTTGGCGAGAGTTGGCCCGGGGGCATACCAGCTCGCTCTGCCAAGTCATATTCAGGTCCACAATGTCTTCCATGTGTCTGTGCTTAAAAAACACATCTATGATCCTAATCATGTAATCAGTTGGCAGGATATTCAGGTAAGGAAGTATCCTAGGTAGGCCAATCGATTTGTTGTCTAAAGAAAAGTTGACTTAAATTATTGTATGTTTTAGGTTGAATCAGAAGGAGAATTCTTGGTCGAGCCATTCAATATACTAGATCAAAGAGAAGTAACGCTGCGGAAACGAGTCATCACCCAGGTTAAATTTGAATGGCAGCACTTTGGGCTAGATGAGGTCACCTGGGAGGATGAAAAACTCATGAGAGAAGCTTATCCCAGACTATTTGCAGCAGGAAAACATCGGGACGATGTTTGATTTCAGGGGGGCAAGATGTAATATTCCCAGAATGTTGTAAATATTCTATTTACCATAGTAAAGACAAACTAAAGGATTGGTGTTATTATTCTGTTTAAATTGACTAATATTAATTTTTTATTGAAAAATAAGAAATGATTCCTAGTGGCAGGAGATCATGTAACTTATGATGGAAGGAAGTTAAAAGAAACGGTTGTTGGAAAAAACCCTAACTACCTCCCCTAACTTTGCAAGGATTCTAGGAAAAGGAAGTAGGGGGAAGGAAAACTATGCTGTAGGGATAGGCAGTGGAAGAGGAAAGGGAAAAATTGTTATGTCTCGTGATGACCAAATAGCAAGAGCATGGCGCACGAGCAACTCGCAGAAGACTGAAGGTCTTGTGAGCAAGCTAGGGGGAAGATTTTGTCTCGAAAGAAAATCTCATGGTCAGGAGGATTGACAAGCTACAGACCCAGAGGTGACCTCTTCCTATGGAGTTACTTACTTAAAAGCAACTTAGGTATGAGGTACCATATGGAGTTTGTGTTGATATTTTGAATTGAATTAGAAGTGTTATTTTCTGCAAGCAACAGGTTCCTAGAGTGTATAATCTAAATAAAAATAGCAAGTCTCTGATAGTTTTTTTATATACAGTGTTTACTATTTTCGAAAGATTTTGAAGGAAGTACAACTGTCGAAGTGGGTCATTCTTTTAAAAAAACTAGTTTATATTATCTATTAAAAATCTCTGTTCAGATTGAAAAATTGGTTTAGATTTTGTTAAAAACTCAGTTCTGGTAGATGCTCATAGAATGCCAAATATTCTTTTGTAAAGAAAATTATATTTCTTCTTTTACAGTCCCATCCAAAGCAGAAATAAGAGTTAAGACCATAATGAGAAATCACGAAAAGGCCAGCTCGGCTAAAATATATACAAATATCAGAACTGTCATGATAATATATGAAAACATGGGACTCTGTATAGATTCTACATATAACAACGAAAGTGGAGAAGCTTTCTCTTGTGCATAACCAAACAAAGAACTGATAATAATTATCTTGATAGTATGTAGCCTAAAAACGAAGGCAAAAGCAGAATAAAAACGTTCTGGAGCAGATGTCAAGCCCAGAGTATGTGAATGATGGGGTCGCTCCGCCCCGTGGTCAGGTTTATGAACCTCGAACAAATTCCAAGAATCCCTGAATTCGGCGAACATCAGCAGAGCCTTATCTGGCTGTATTTGAACCTTTTGAGGGATGAGACCCTCTTGGTTATAAAACCCTAGAATTTGCAAATAGAGAGTAAAACAATAATTACATTAACCCTATATGAGCAAGACTCCGACATTTACAACCAAAATCGTGCAACAGCATGAATAATAGTTTAAACCACAAAACAGTTTAACAGTGAAACTCTGTTTCCAACAATCGAGAAATTTATACTTTAGGTACAGATTAACATGACAGACCAAGGGCCACAAACCAAGTAAAGAATTCCATGAGCCTCATGTAAATGCTTCACAAATTCCACATTGTTTCTACATGGTTTTCTTATAAGGACGATGAATAACACAACAAAAGTGAAATATGAAAATATAGACAAAGAGAAGGAATTTTTGAATTCATGAAGACTATGCTCCAGCCATGAGGCTTGTATAGTCAAAATGGAATTAAACAAAACACCACAATTCATATACAGTTCTGAATAAACCAGCATTATCTTAGGCAAACCAATGCGTAGAAAAATCCAAAACCGTAACAGGAGCAAAGCCCTCCATGTTCAAGACATTTATACATAAAAAAAAGCCCAAACCCCAAAAAGGAGGTTCAGTTTGCAAGAAAACCCATAAAGGACCTACCTAAACTAAAACAATAAATAATATCAACCAGGGGAATAGTCTCGACTTTAGCAAAGGACCGAGACCTGGATAATAGTTTTAGGCAGTAATCTCCAAAACAGTGGACTCAATTTGGAATGGACTCTTACCCGGGAGCCCTGAAAGACAGAAGCCAGAGGAGAGTCTCCCTGTCGAACTTAATCGAGAACCCCAAAGCTAGATCCAGACTTCCTGCGTGGGAAAACAATCAATGATTAAAGTGATTGGTAGCTTAAAACTTATGCATTAATTGAGACAAATAATGAAATCGGGTAAGAGCTAGTCTAGAAACACAAAAAAAAACCCTTACCAGAGAAGACTCACCCGTTGCCATGCCAGGAAGCTCAGACCACAAAGCCTTCCGCATCATAAGTCTTAGAGTCAAGCTGAAATAGATTTGCTAAGGGAAGAGCGGCATCAGAGCAGGCTCCAAGGAAAACATGCCTGGCAAATGAACCCTCCACCAATGCTAACAAGGGAGGAATGAAACCCTAGGAGTAGCTCCACCCTAGGATTGCCTGGAATACTCCACACCATCAATGAGGACGGGAGTCCCGATAGTTGCAGCCGAGACGGGACAGCCTGCCCGAGCCAAGTACATGATGGGCAGAGAGAATTAAAGTTAACAGCTTCAAACAAGGCAAACCATGTCATGGCAGTGAGCGCGAAGAACAATAGAGACTGGCTAGAGGCCGTGTGGCTCTTTCCAATTATAAAATCCAAGTCATCATTTGTACAGTCAACTATTTAGGCATGTTAATGAGCCTTTAAAAAAAAAAAAACATAAGTGCAGTGGTATCGTGAGAATTAATGATAGAAGTAGAGCTTATCAACTCGAGGTAGTGATATTTATCATGCTATGTATTATTAAATTTTTATTTATGTGCTATTAATGAATATGCGTGATGTGGTGGAGACATTACATTTTTCAAGTTTGAAATTTGATCCCTCTACACTGGTTAAAATGGATCTATCTAGACTGGTTGAGTCGAGAGACTCATTCTACAATCCAGTATGAGGGACATGTGTAAGTATGTCACATCCTCAAAAAATAATAAAAATTATTTCACCTAATGTCAACCCAAACAAAAAAACAAAAATTAAATAACCATATAAATAAATAATCAAAAATGGTCTAGAGGCTCATTCTATGAGGGACAAGTGATTATGTTTCTACAATCTAGTATGAGGGACATCAGTATGTCACGTCCTCAAAAAAAAAAAAAAAAAAAAACGCCTACAATCGAGCATAAAGAACATGTGTAAGTACAAAAAATAACAAAAATAATTTTCAGTAATGTCAACAAAAAAAAAATTAAATAAACAATTAAAAATCGACTAAAAGCTCATTTTAAAATGTTGTATTTCACTTTTATTGGACTTTGTTCTTTGATATTTCACTTTCACTCTTAAGTAGTAAATAAAATATTTCCATGCCGTTCTTAAATAATATAATTTTTTATAACTTTTTAGTGATAAAGTAATGAAAAAAAATATATATTTCTCTTATAAATATCTCAATATAGAACTTAAATAAATTGTTTGAATATCCATATTGACTAATATATTCCAGTATGAACACACACACTCTCTCTATCAAGTGTGTATTAATATTTACCTTAGTTAAACATAAAATAATGTAGTTATTTGTTAATAAGAGGAAAATGTGTAACTCATTCAATTTTTAATGTAAAATATTGATAATGATAAAATATTCAAAAATACAATATAAACGATAAAAAAAATTACGACAATGGATCTATCTTAATCACATATTTACAAAGCACTAGAAAGGAATAAATCTCTTCACGTGTAATTTTTTTTTAAATTTGAAATTTGATCCCCTCTCGGCTCTTGGTAGATCTGTGGTTAAAATAGATCTATACTGTTCTACAATCCAGTATGAGGGACATGTGTAAGTATTCATTTTTTCAAAAAATAATAAAAATAAGTTTAGCTAATGTCAAACCAAACAAAAAAAACAAAAATTAAACAACCATATAAATAAACTATTAAAAATGGTGGAGAGGCTCATTGCCACCGAGAGGCTCATTGAACCGAGAGGCTCATTCTACCATCCAGTATGAGGGAGATGTGTAAGTATGTTCCTACAATCTAGTATGGGGGAAATGTGTAAGTACCATCTAGTATGAGGGAGATGTGCAAGTATGTTTCTACAATCCAGTATGAGGGAGATGTGTAAGTATGTTTTTACAATCTAGTATGAGGGACATGGACATGTGTAAGTATGTCACGTCCTCAAAAAACAATAAAAATAATTCTAATTCATAGAAATAAGATAACCATATAAATAAATAATTAAAAATGGTGGAAGCAGCCCATCCTATAATTAAGTATGTCACGTCATAACAAATTAATAACCTTATAAATAAATGATTAAAAATCAATGAGAATCTCATTTTACAATCCAGTATTTCACTTCTATTATACTTGGTTCTTTGATATTTCACTTAAACAATTAAAAATCAACGAGAAGTTTATTTTACATTCCATTATTTCACTTCTATTATACTTGGTTCTTTGATATTTCACTTACACTCTTCACTGTAATAAATAAAATATTTCCATGTCTATCTTAAATAATTTAATTTATATAATTTCATAGAGATAAAGTAATTAAAAAACATATATATTTCTCCTATAAATATCTCAATATACAACTCAAACAAATTGTTTGAATATCCATATTAACTAATATATTTCAATATGAACTCTCTATCTCCATTATGTAAGTATTAATGTTTACCCAAGTAAAATATTTCAACGCTCAGAAAGTAAAAGTAATTAAAAATAAAATAATGTACTTTATCTTAATAAGAGGAAAATGTGTAAGTCATTCAAGTTTAAATATAAAATATTGATAATGATAAAATATTCAAAAATACAATATAAACAATGAAAAATTACCACTATAGATCTATTTTAATCACATATTTAGCAAGCACTAGAAGGGATTAACTCTCTTGATGTGTAATTTGTTTTCAAGTTTGAAATTTGATCCCTCTCAGCTCTTGGTAGATGCGTGGTTAAAATGGATCTATATTGGTAGATGCGTGGTTAAAATGGATCTATACTGGTAGAGCGGGGAGGCTCATTCTACAATCTAGTACTAGGGACATATGTAAGTATGTCACGTCCTCAGAAAAATAATAAAAATAATTTTGGCTAAGGTCAACCAAAACAAAATAACAAAAATTAGATAACCATATAAATAAATAATTAAAAATGGTGAAGATACTCATTCTACAATCTAGTATAAGGGATATGGGTAAGTATGTCAGGTCCTGAAAAAATAATAAAAATAATTTTTCACTAATGTATACAAAAATTAATTAAATAAATAAAACAATTTTAATGGTGAGAGGCTCATTTAAATCCCAGTGGTGCACTTAATTCTACTTGTCCTTGATATTTCACTCTCACTCTTCAAGGAATAAAAAAATATTTCCATGTCTATCTTAAGTAATATAATTATATATAACTTTATAGAGATAAAGTAATTAAAAAAATTATATTTCTCTTATAAATATCTCAATATAGAACTTAAATAAATTGTTTGAATATCCATATTAACTAATATATTTAAGTATGAACACTCTCTCTATATATATATTATGTGTATTAATATTTACCTTAAAAAATATTTCAACGCTAGAAAAGAAAAAGTAATTAAAGATAAAATAATGTAGTTATTTGTTAATGAGAAGAAAATGTGTAACTCATTCAATTTTTAATATAGAATATCAATAATGATAAAATATTCAAAAACACAATATAAACAATAAAAAATTACCACTATAGATCTATCTTAATCACAAATTTACCAAGCACTAGAAAGGATTAAATCTCTTGATTTTTTTTTTCTAAGTTTGAAATGCGATCCCTCTCAGCTCTTGGTAGATCCGTGGCTAAAATGGATCTAGAAAGGATTAAATCTCTTGAATTTTTTAAAGTTTGAAATGTGATCCTTTTTGGTAGATCCGTGGTTAAAATGGATCTATATTGATTCTACAATCCAGTATGAGGGACGCTTGTAAGTATGTCACATCCTCAAAAAATAATAAAAGTAATTTTCACTAATGTCAACCAAAACAAAAAACAAAGATTAGATAACCCTATAAATAAATAATTAAACAAAAAACAAAAATTAGATAACAATATAAATAATAATTAAAAATGGTGAGCTCATTCTACAATCCAGTATAAAGGACATGTGTGAGTATGTCACGTTCTTAAAAAATAATAAAAATAATTTTCACTAATATCAACCAAAACAAAAATACAAAAAATAAACAACCAGATATTGTCAACCAAAGCAATAAACAAACATTAAATACCATATAAATAAACAATTAAAATCCATGAGAGGATCATTTTACAATCCAATGTTTCACTTTTATATTTATAAGAGAAATATAATTTTTTATAGTTACTTTATCTCTATAAAGTTATATAAAATTATATTTTTTGAGATAGATCTCGAAATATTTTATTTATTACTTGAAGAGTGAAAGTGAAATATCAAATAATTAAGTAGAATAAAAGTGAGTCTCTTGTCTATTTTTAATTGTTTATTATATGCTTATTTAATTTTTGTTTTTATGGTTATTTAATTTTTGTTTTTTGTTTTTGTTTTGGTTGATATTGGTGAAAATTATTTTTATTATTTTTTGAGGATGTGACATAGGTACACATGTTCCTCACACTGGATTGTACAATAATCCTCTAATCTCAATGAGATTTTCCACTATTTTTAATTAATTATTTATATGGTTATCTAATTTTTATTTATATGGTTATCTAATTTTTTAAGCCTAGCCAAAATTATTTTTATTATTTTTTGATAAAGCATGTCCCATCATACTAATTATAAAATAAACCTGGAAGGTCAATAATTTTTTTATCTATGTTCTCTGCAGAATTGTCGATGTAACCGGTTTGAACATACTCGATCTCAATGGATATTGGATGGATATTATGGTATTCTCTACTGGGGATCACGTCCGTCATCTTAGTGTTGGTGCTAGATTTGTGGAGGTGGAGGAGTTATGGCAGGCTTCCTCCCAGGCCTCTGCGATGGCCGATTGTGGGAAATATGTTTCAACTGGGTAACAAGCCTTACGAATCTCTCTTCCATCTTGCTACAAAATACGGTCCTCTAATGTCGATTTCTCTTGGAATGAAAACCACAGTGGTGGTCTCCTCTCCTGCCATGGCAAAGGAAGTTCTCAGGACCCATGACCATGTCCTTGCAGGCCGAATTGTGATACAATCAATCAAGTATGCTTTCCACGACAAATCCTCATTAATCTGGGCTCAATGTGGATCTCACTGGCGTATGCTCAGAAGAGTATCCAATACAGAGCTATTCAGTGTCAAGAGGCTAGAGACCCTGCAACATTTAAGGAGAGAACAAGTATTGTGGATGATCCAGCAAATTATGCAGGAAATGAAAAAAGGGAAAAGTATAAATATCGAAGATACTATGGCCCACAACGCCTTTAACCTGTTAGGCAACATGGTGTTTGGTAAAGACATGCTGGCTACCCAAGCTCCAGCCTTCCAAGAGTTCAAAGAAAGTATTTCGAAAATGATGGAGAATGCAACAGCTCCCAATTTGAAGGATTATTTCCCCTTTCTTCCGTGGTTGGATCCTCAGGGTGTTGGACGCAACACGAAAGTCTACATGGAAAGAGTACGGAGTATTCTAGAGAAATTCAAAGAGGACCGCCCGGCCAAAAGAGGCAAAACAATGGACGGGAATGATGATCCGAAGTATCTCGTCGACGCTCTGTTGGACCTGAGAAGTGATGAATTCTCTCTCATCGATATCAAAGGCTACTTAATTGTAACTCTTTTTATTATCTCTTGTTGGTTTAGTTATAGATGGCATGATCGCTTCAAAATAAGTCTTGTTGGTTTAGTTATAGATGGCATGATCGCTTCAAAATAAGTAGTTTACTAATAGTAATTAAATGAACGAGGTTGTAATTAAATGAACCAAGTTGTATATGCTTGTTAAATTTTGGCAGGTTAATTTTCTAGTGATAAACTTAAACAATCCCAAATTATATATGCCTATTAGATTTTGGCAGGTTAATTTTCCAGTAGTGAACATATACAACCCCAAATTTAATGCCCATTAACAAGCTGTAAGCTGTATATTTAATGCTCATCATAGGTTAACACAACCTATACTTTAGTATAACAACCATTAATACTACAAAAGTCAATTACTCTGTTGCTTGTTTGGTTGTTGCAGGACATATTTGCGGCAGGGAGTGACACCACCGCTAAGACAATGGAGTGGGCGATGGCAGAACTTATATGCAATCCTGATAAAATGAAACGAGCCCAGGCGGAGTTGGATGCAGTCGTTGGCCCTAACCGAAGGGTGGAAGAAAGTGACACCGACCGTCTTCCTTATCTTTGTGCAATGGTAAAAGAAGTGTTCCGACTACATCCAGTATCTCCTCTGCTCGTCCCACATAGAGCCGCTAGGAGTTGAGAAATTGGGGGATACCTGATTCCCAAAGACACCCAAGTAATCGTGAACGTATGGGCCATCGGAAGGGACCCTTCCATATGGAATGAGCCTTCGAAGTTTTTCCCCGAGAGATTTATGGATACCAAGATGAGTAGTGTGGATTTCAAGGGACAACACTTCGAGCTGCTACCGTTCGGAGCAGGTAGGAGAATGTGCGTGGGGCTTCCGTTGGCAAGTCTTTCCTCCATTCATTCGACTGGGCACTTCCCAAGGGCACGAATGCAGAGCACGTAGACATGAGCGAGAAGTTCGGGATGGTCCTGCAAAAGGCAGTGCCTTTGGAAGCAATCGCTACGCCACGCCTGCCACTGGATGTCTACTAACTTCTTATTTCCAAGTACTATTTAATGCAGTGATGAATGTTCTCTCGGGGGCCTGGTACAGGTATCAGTCTTTATGGCATGTGATAGCAAGAGTCTGATCTCATAGGGTTTTCAGGTTACTAAGTCCATTGGGTAAAATGAAATGTAAATATTCCTTTCAGATTGACAAAATGGTTGAAATTTGGTTTATTATGTACCCGTACACTTAATTTTTTTAATTAAAATATCGTTTACATATCCATATTGATCTCGGGCAAGAGCTAATTGGCTTGCTATGGGGCATTAAATGCCCGGTTACATGTATTCTGGATAGCTCTGATAATAATAGCGTGTGTGTTAAATAGCTATAGGACATGTAACCAGGCATTTAATGTCCAATGACAAGCGCGTTGCCTACTAGACTATAATATTTAATGAATTCTAAAAACTCGACCTCAAGACAACCCTAGTCGTTCTCCGGATGTCAAATACCCTGAAAACTGAATGCATACATACATTGGACATATATAAAATTCCTACGACGCAACAGCCATAGGAATTTCGTGCCGCCTCCGCCTTGATCGCCACCGTCACCGCCACGCCTCCGCCTTGATCGCCACCGTCACCGCCACCACTAGTCCGTAGGAACACTGGCATATACGATACACGATATACAACGTATGCATTTTTGAATTTAAACTCTTGAGTTTAAATGGGAAAGCCTGCTCTCAAATTTTTAATTTTTACGCCGTAAGGCGTTTTTTTTCTGAAATTAACTTCCTTGATTGGTTACCTGTCATTTTGTCATTTTGTGGAGCACACGATTAGATTTAGACGATTAAAAAAATTTCAAGCGTTAGATCAATGGCAAGGGGAAGGGGAAGGGGAAGGGGAAGAGACACGGGCGGAATGGAAAGCTTTTGTACGTGGCCGAGGATTACAACAAGAAAATTTTTCTGGTGGGTTATGTTCTGGCAAAAATGGAAAAGGAGTCCACGGAATGCCATGGCCACATAACCTCTCTAGCCGTCTTGCGTACGCACCGCAAACTGGCCTTGCAACGAAGCTCATGACCGCAGCTCAGAAGGCAATGCAGGAGGTTTTTGGGGCAGAGTATGTTTCTCTCCATGTCCGCAAGAGCAACTGGGCGGCGTTTCACCTGTATACCCAAACACCGGGCTACAAAATTCACGATATTGAGGCTAAGTACTATGCTGATGGCGAGCATGCCTATGATATGCGCAAACAGCTGAGAGTGAAGTTCGATGGTAAGCAGCAACATCATCATCATCATCAGCATTGTGGAGCGTGTTGTGGCAGAGATGGTGGCGATCGGAAATTGCAGTCCGCGGCTGATAAAAAGAGCAAGGAATGAACCTGAATTGGAAGTGAAGCTGTTGAGATTTGTGGCCTTCGCCACCGCTTTTGTTATGGTTAGCACATTGAACTCTTTTGCAGTAGATGTTTGGCCTGCCAATGATGATATGGATTCATATCATTATTATACTATTTTGCCCTTTTAATTTACCAGTCCTTCAGTTGTCTTCAAGAGCTACGTATTTCTTCCTGTTGTTGCTACTGGAATTCATTGCCTACTGTGAAATTGCGTTGAACACTTTTCTTGTAGATACTTGACTTACAAACGCTGATAATTTATTCATGTTGTGCTATTTTTCATTTATTGTATGACAGCCATTCAATTATCTTAAAAAATTATCTCTTGTTGTTTTTGCTATTGGATTTCATTGGTTTCTTTGAAACATATCATATCTGTGTTGGAATTTTATGTTAAATTCCTTAACAAACAGACAACACAAAAAATGCTTTGTTTTTACTCTGTTTCTGAAAATTTCGTTTTCTGGAAATGGTGTTGCAGCAACAGGATTCGGTGTTGCAGCAACGTTGATCGTGGTGTTGCAGCAACATGAAATTTCTGATAATTTAAAATAAAAACTGAAAAACAGAGTAATACTCAGCAACACAGAAACTGGTGAAACAGTAACTGAAACTTTAATTTATATTCAGTAAAATCACTGATATAATAAAACAACTGATACAGTAAAACAACTTCCTTTATCTCAGGAAAAATTGCAGGTGTTTAAGCACTGCTGTGCGGTTACAAAACACTCTGTTTATGTTCAGAACTCTTGCTGTAAACACTCTGTTTTTGTTCAAAACGCTGCTGTAAACACTATGTTTCTTCCTTGAAACATTTTTCACACCTGTCTGTAAATTTCAATCATATACTCACGGTGTTGCGTACATAAAAAAAACTTCTGCACTGCTATGCATTACAGAGAGAACTCTATCTCTGTTAAAAAATTCTTACGCACACTGTTGTGTTTTCATTACATTTCAGATTCTACAGAAAACTAAACTTAACGTTCTTTTTCGTCCCGTAAGAACAAAACTACATCTATGAATTAAAAAAGATAAAATTAAAATCCTACCTACACAGCAATTAATTACCATCATTTCGTGAGAGACCGCCATTCTGTAATAAATTGTTGTGTAATTGCTGATTCAGGAAAGGAGTGGAGTTGCGGCTATTTACTGGCAAAATCATCAATGCACAGGTATGGCAATTGATTCAACTGGAGCTGCGACTGTTTACTGGCAAAATCATCAATGCAGAGGTATGGCAGTTGATTCAACAGTACAGGGTATGGCAAAGGACAACCCCTGCAGTTGAAAATAATATTTCAACACTCCCCTTTAGTTTCAACTGCTGGGTTATCAGTCATACCCAGACATTTCCTCAAAAACTCAAAACTTTTATGTCCCAAAGGCTTGGTTAGAATGTCTGCAACCTGCTCCTGAGTTTTGCAATGTACTAAGACAATTTCTCCATTATTTACCAACTCTCTGATATAATGAAACCTTGTGTCAATGTGTTTCGTTCTCTTATGAAACAGAATTTTTGGATAATGCAATAGCAGAACTGTTGTCACAATAAATCACAGTTCCTTTTGCCTGCTCTTGGCCTAAGCTCCTTAACATCCTTCTCATCCAGACTGCTTGACATGCTGCTGCTGTAGCTGCCACGTACTCTGCTTCTGCTGTGGACAATGCCACAATTGGTTGTTTCTTGGAAGCCCATGAAATGGCTCCTGAACATGTGAAAAACATAACCGGATGTGCTTTTCCGGTCATCTACACTTCTAGCCCAATCACTGTCAGTGTATCCAACTAAATCTGAACATTCTAAGACAGTATATAAAATCCCAAACCTTTTAGTACCTTTAACATACCTCAGAATCCTTTTTGCTGCCTGCCAATGTGCTTCTTTTGGCCTCTCCATGAATCTGGAAATTAGACTAACAACATACATTATATCTGGCCTAGTTGCAGTCAAATACATGAGGCTGCCAACTATGCTCTTGTACAGACTAGGATCAAAATCCTTGCTGCTGTCCTTTTTGCTGAGTTTTAATCCCATTACTGTGGGAGTGATTGCTGCCTTGCAATCTTGCATGTGGAATCTTTCCAACACTTCATTTACATATCTTGCTTGAGAGATAAAAATTCCATTTTCATTTTGATCTACTTCTATTCCTAAGAAGTATCTCAACAAAACCATGTCAGTCATCTCAAATTCTTTTTTCATGACTGATTTAAAATTTTCAATGAGGTAGTCATCATTACCTGTAAAAATCACATCATCAACATACAACACTACAATTAAAATCTTACCATCCTTTTCTTTGATGTAGACGGTGGGTTCTCCTTCACATTTGTCAAATTCATTTTCCAGTAGATAGGAATCTATCCTACTGTACCATGCTCTTGGCGCTTGCTTCAGCCCATAAGGAGCTTTCTTCAATCTGCACACTTTGTGCTCTTCACCTTTCTTCTCATAGCCTAGAGGTTTTTTAATGTAAACCTCTTCCATTAACACTCCATTTAGGAATGCTGACTTCACGTCCATTTGGTAAACTTTCCACTTGTTTTGAGCTGCTATGGACAACATTGCTCTCACGGTTTCCATTCTTGCAACCGGTGCGAAAGTCTCTTCTTAATCTCTCCCATACTGCTGCTTGTACCCTTTGACAACCAGCCTTGCCTTGTGTCTTTCAATTTTGCCTTCAGTGTTGCTCTTGGTCTTGTAGACCCATTTAACTCCAATGACTTCTTTACCTTTTGGTAGCTCAACCAAATCCCATGTCTTGTTTCTCTCTATGGCATTGATCTCCTCATCCATAGCTTCTATCCATTTCTTATCCTTAATTGCATCTTCGAAATGAATAGGGTCTTCAACATGACAATATAAAGCAAATAAAGAATTCATACCTTCATTTGCTGCTTCTTCCTCATAAATGTCATTTAAATTTCTGAACTTCTTACCTCTTTCATTTGGTGTATAAGTGCTTGAAGAAGCACTTGAATTTCCTCCTTGAGGTGTGCTTGGAGAAGCACTTTCATTTCTTCTCAAGGGTGTCTCTTGCTGTTCTGTTGTTGGTGCTGCTGTTTGGGAATATGTTTCAGCCAAATCCTCATCATCATCATGAGACAAACAGTTTTTAACATTAACTGTTTTCTCTATGCTTCCATCCCAAGCTTCCTCCTCAATAAATTGAACATCTCTGCTCACAAAAAACTTCTTAGTGGATGGGATATACAACCTGTAAGCTTTGGATTCCTCAATATATCCAATGAAAATACATTTCTCCCCTTTGCTGTCCAACTTCCTCCTTAGTTGATCTGGAATGTGTGCATAAGCCACACAACCAAAAACTTTCATGTGGGTGACACCTTGCTTTCTCCCACTCCATGCTTCTTCCAGCACTGTGTTCATCACTGCTTTTGTAGGACACCTATTCAAAATATATACTGCACAGTGTACAGCTTCAGCCCAATAATCATTTGGCAAATGCTTTGCGTTCAACATGCTCCTCGCCATATCCATGATTGTTCTGTTTTTCCTTTCAGCAACTCCATTTTGCTGCGGGGTATAGCTGGCTGTAAATTGCTTGTGAATTCCATTTTCTCTGCAAAACCTCAGGAATTATTTGGAGATATACTCACCTCCTCTGTCTGTTCTCAAAACTTTGATGCACAACCCACTCTGATTTTCCACAAGTGCTTTGAAATTTTGAAAATTTTCAAACACTTCGCTCTTATTCTTCAGGAAATAAACCCAAGTCTTTCTGGTAAAGTCATCAATAAATGTTAGAAAATATTGGCTGCCTGCAAGTGATGGAGCTTGCATCAATCCACATAAATCTAAGTGGACAATTTCTAAGGGTGCCTTTGCCCTTATGCTTTTCCCGGTTGGAAAACTTTCTCTGTGTTGTTTTCCCAATATGCAGCCTTCACAAAGGCTGTCTGGCTTTTGTATCAATGGTAAACCTCTTACCATTCCTTTTCTACTCAACAAATTAAGACCTCCAAAGTTGAGATGTCCAAATCTCAAATGCCACAACCAATTTTCATTCTTTGGCACGCTTTGGAAAGCCTCTTGGGTAACTGCTGCAATTACTTCTTTGTTTTTCAAATCTACTCTTATTCTAAGAGGGAACATTCTGTTCCTTTTCATCATCACTTCAGCAATGCATAGCTTGCTGGGTGCTCTGTCCATGATGGTGCATACATCATTCTCAAAGAAAACATTGTAACCTTTTTGAACAAGCTGTCCAATACTCAAGAGGTTACACCTCAGTCCAGGAACATAATAGACATCTGCTATGGTTTTCCTTTCTCCTTTCTTTGTAAATATTTTAACTTCTCCTTTTCCCATAACAGAGATTTTGCTATCAGTACCAAGTGTGACTTATGATATCACACTTTGATCTAAAGTAGAAAACAGGGCTAAGTTTCCTATCATATGGTTACTGCAACCGGAATCTAGAAACCATATATCCTCACTGTTTGTTTCAGCCATATTACAAGCTAACAATACATTATCTTAGCTGGTATTTTCTCTAGTAATATTTGCATTAGATCTATTGTTCATATCATGCTGCTCCTTCCTACATCCACTGGCATAGTGCCCATATTTTTGACAATAATAACATTGGACATTGGATTTTTCATACCTTTGTCCTTGAGCATCATGTTGTCCACTTTGTTAGCTGCTGCCATGGCCTTGGTTCTGATTTGGATTGCTGCCTCTTCCTTGAGCATTTGTTGGGCTGCTTCTTCCACCTCTGTTTTGGCTTCTACCTCTTCCTCTCTTGTTTCCTCTGCTTTGACCTCTTCCTCTTCCAAAGGACATCTGGGTCTTGAAGGCTTGCTCTAAAGATGAGTTTTCATTTCTACTCAACCTCTGCTCATGTGTTATCAGTGATGCATGGAGTTCATCAACTGAAAAATTTGAGAGATCCTTTGTCTCTTCTATGGTGGTGACAATCACATCAAACTTTGAGGGTAGAACCCTCAATAGTTTCTCCACAATCCTCCTTTCTTCAAAAGTTTCTCCATGAGATCTTTTCTGTGTGACCAGACCAATTTCTTGTGTGAAGAATGAGTCAATATTGTCTGATTCCTTCATGCGCAGGTTCTCAAAATCTTTCCTCAGCAACTGTAGTTTTGTTGTCTTCACTCTCTCCATGCCTTGATAGGCTATCTTGAGAGTTTGCCATGCTTCTCTGGATGTCTTGGCTGCTGCTATCCTTGGAAACACACTCTCATGCACTGCTTGATATAAGAATACAAGGGCTTTTGAATCCTTCTTCTTATTTCTCTTCAACAGCCCTTTTTTTGCCTGAGTTAATCCATTAAACTCTTCTTCATTTGCTGGCTCTTCAAATCCATATTCAACAAATTCCCATAAATCTTGTGAGGCAAATACAGCCTTCATGGTTATGGCCCAATAGTCATAGTTTTTCCCGTTGAACTGTGGGAGTTGGGTATTAAACATACCCATGTTGGTGCTGGCCATTCTTTCAATACTTGACTTGGATTCTTTCTTGGCTGAGTCTCCACTCTACTAGCAAGGCTGCTACCACTATAAACCCTTTCTTCAACTTCTTTGACACTTCAAACAGCCTAGACTGGCTCTGATACCATGTTGGAATTTTCTCCTAAATTCCTTAACAAACATACAACACAAAACAATGCTCTGTTTTTACTCTGTTTCTGCACAGAAAACTGTAAATTTCGTTTTCTGGACTTGGTGTTGCAGCAACAGGATTCGGTGTTGCAGCAACGCTGATCGTGGTGTTGCAGCAACGCTGATCGTGGTGTTGCAGCAACGCTGATCGTGGTGTTGCAGCAACAGGAAATTTCTGATAATTTAAATTAAAATAAAAACTGAAAAACAGAGTAATACTCAGCAACACAGAAACTGGTGAAACAGTAACTGAAACTTTAACTTATATTCAGCAAAACAACTGATATAATAAAACAACTAATATAGCCAAACAGCTTCCTTATTCTCAGAAAATTGTAGGTGTTTAAGCACTGTTGTGCTGTTACAAAAAACTTTGTTTCTGTTCAGAACTCTTGCTGTAAACACTCTGTTTTGTTCAAAACGCTGCTGTAAACACTCTGTTTCTTCCTTGAAACATTTTTCACACCTCTCTGTAAATTTCCTTCATATACTCACGCTGCTGCATACATAAAAAAAACTTCTGCACTGTTGTGCATTACAGAGAGAACTCTATCTCTGTTAAAAAAAAAACTTACGCACACTGTTGTGTTTTTACATTACAAATTCAACTGAAAACAGAAAACAGAACTTAACATATTTTATGTGCCGTAAAAACAAAACTGCATATGTGAATTAAAAACAAATTAAAATCCTACCTACACAGCAATTAATTACCATCATTTCGTGGGAGTCCACCATGCCGTAATAAATTGTTGTGTAATCGCTGATTTAGAAAAGGACTGGGGCTGCGGCTATTTACTGGCAAAATCATCAATGCACAGGTATGGCAATTGATTCAACTAGAGCTGCGGCTATTTGCTGGAAAAATCATCAATGCAGAGGTATGGCAGTTGCTTCAACAGTACAGGGGTATGGAAAAGGACAACCCCTACAGTTGAAAATAATATTTCAACAAATGGGTTGGACATTAATACTGTTACTTAAGAAAAACAGAGAAACTTGCCGGCCCATAAAGATTCGATGCGTATGAGCACCGTTTTGCTATCGTCATGTATATAGGCATTCCTATTTCGAAGAGGGAGAGTGCAAGATTAAATGCTATAGATATATCAAATAGTAATGATCATTTTGGGAAGATGTTTGATTATTATGAGATTATTGACGAATAATTTTTAGCCAACGTAGTTGTTAACAAGTTCAGTGGATATTGATATCTATTTACATTATGAAAAATTAGTCATCGTCCTCTTACCAAACAAATTATAAAATGATATTATTATTTACACACTAAAAATTTTGACAGCACAAAAATATAGGTTACACATTATTGAAAAAAAAAACATTTATTAATATAAAAAGATATGAAAATAATATTGTTCTTTCACAACATTATATCCATTTTTTTTCACAATATTATATAGAATAGTCATGACTATTATAAGAAACTAGTTTTCTTTAGTTGGGATGATAGTGTCCTTAAACTATGTATTCAACATGGAGTAAGTGAGAAAATGTGGCATTATGAATTACTAAGTACTAATGGTTTGACATTAACATATGTTGTATGAATCCATGCAGAGGAAGATAGATGGGGGGAAACCACAATATGTTAGTGCAATACGATTATAATGTATGCAATCAAACCACACCATGTTGTATATAACTTTATACACAATAATAATAATAATTAAAATTATTATTATTATTATTAATTTAATTTAATTTAATTTGAATGATACAGATATAAATAAAATGTTTAGGGCCACTGGATTCCTCCTCCAAGGTCTCCTAGACTCCTTGTGTTAATTTGTATTCCACACCATAACCCTTGTTGGTTATGTGTCTAACAATCTCTTAAGTCCTAGTCAACAGATGATGGCACTTGCTAAGGGTTAGATGTGATCTTTGAATCTCATGACTTGAGGAAGATCTAAACCAAATGGGTAATAAAAGTAGAATTCTTTTAATAAATTGTTGTTTAAGTGTGACCACCAACTCTACAACTTATCTCTAACACTTAGTTCTTCTAAACCATTTCAAAATTTGGCTAGAAGTTGATGTATTTTTTTATTAGAAGTGCTCACAAATGGAAATTTGAATATGACTGCAAACTATTGGAGGATGCTTTTAGGGCTTAGAAATTCCCAAAAAAAATTCTAATTTATCTTGGAGATTATCTCTTATGTTAAGTGGAAGTTCTCTCAATTTGAATATGACCATAAACTAATATCGCTTAAAAAATAACTGAAAAATGATACACAGATGGTTTTTCTTTTGGCTACAACATTAATTCTAACTTGAGGTTTGAGATACTAGTTCTTCTTGTGGATTAGGCTCACATGTACATGTTTGATTCATAGGTAATCAAAACAATAAGCCTTTTTGTTAATGGATTTTATCATTCCTCCGCATTATTCTTGATTATGTATGAAACATGCATGTATCCTTTGAATAGTAGCTAAGAAAGCGATAGTCAAAATTGATAATATATGTGCATCTATTGTTGTAAATATTATGATAATCCTTAACCCTAGTATCTTGAGAAAAAATATTTTGACACGTGCTAAAATAAAGTATATTCTTAAGCCATGCTCGTGTATGTATTTTTTAGCTAAAGGATGATACCATTTTTTACATACAAACCTAGAGAGAGTGCTCATGAAAGTATGATTTTTTCTATTCAATTGATAATTCAATTTTTTTGGTGGTAGGGAATAATTGTCATCCTTTGTAACACTTTTCAAGGTTCCTTTTTTAAGAAGGCAAAGACATATCAATCCCATGTAGTTCTCCATGAGTCTCCTCGAATTTCACCATCATGGGCTTAATAATAAACATTTTCGTAGCTATTTTCGTGGTTGTTTCATTATGGAAGTCAAAATATCAATAAACGAATGACCATGACTGAGAGTGGGAGCACACTATGTCATGGAGCACGTCATTGTCTCCATCTATAGCTAAAAAATAATTAGTGGCCCTTATAGTTAAGGTTTTTCTGGGCTTATTTTGCAGAAGACAATCTAAATTATGTGATTTGTCTCCAAAATGGTTCCAAATTCAACCCTATTTCCCTAGGGAAAAGCCAAATTCCTTGTATAATAGTAGAGATCATTAGCTATAGAAAACACTATGCTTGAATTATGGATCTAAGTGATGTGCGATTGATATAGAAACTGGCTACTGTGACAAGCAAACTAATTGGTTAAGAATGTAGAGAATGGATATGATAATGAGGATTCCTCGAATGCTAAAGAGAAACCTTCTACTATCTTTGTCAATCGTGACAAGGGAAATGAAATTCCCTTTGCCACTCATGAGCTCCATCAAGAAGGTAGAAAATGATGCATTGTTGTTGAACCTAACCATCTCGAATAGAATGGTTGCATAGAAGGTGATGTCATTGATAACAAGAGCCACTCCAA
>APFE030204584.1:6613-63106 GCA_000404065.3 Pinus taeda
TGCATATATATCTCTTCCTCCAAATCCCCATGGAGAAAGGTTGTCTTTACATCTAACTGCTCAAGATGCAAATCTTCAACTACTACTAAACTTAAAATAGTTCTGATTGAAGTCATTTTAACAACAGGAGAAAATATTTCATCAAAATCAATACCTTTCTTCTGTGCAAACCCCTTCACCACAAGTCTAGCTTTGTACCTTTGTTTTCCTCCATCTTCTTCCTTTATCCTATAAACCATTTATTCTTCAATGTAGTTTTTCTTGCAGGAAACTTGACTATGTCCTAAGTCTGGTTATGCATTAAGGAGTCCATCCCTTCTTCCATGGCTACCTCCCACTTCTTCCTGCTTTCAACCTGAATTGCTTCTTCATAACATCTGGGTTCACGAGAATCAGTCAAGAATAAATAATATAATGAAGGAGAGTATCATTCAGGGGGTATACTTATCCTGGTAGATCTTCTAACACTACTTTCAGGTGTTTGGGGTGCCTGTTGTTGTTGTGTTGGTTGTTGCTATTATGGTTGTTGATTATAATTATTTTTAGGCACCTTTACTTTTTCAATGATTTCATCAAGAACTGCGTATTCCTTGTTTTCTTTTTCCTGTTTCTTTTCGTACAACTTATTCTTATACAAGACCTTTTCATTGAATATTACATCTCTTCTCCTAACGATTTTGTGATTTTCGTAATCATATAAGCGATAACCAAAATCATTAACACCATATCCAATAAAGTTACATTTATTTGACTTTGCCTCAAGCTTTGTTCTATTTTCTTTATTAATATGGACAAAGACCTCACAACCAAAAGGCTTCAAAAAAGAGTAGTTTACCTTTTTACCTGTCCATGCTTCCTCTGGAACACCACCATCCAAGGAACTTGAAGGCCCTTTGTTTATTAGATGAACATAAATATTTACAGCATCTACCCAAAATTGTAAAGACAATCCTGCATGCAATCTCATGCACCTTGCACGCTCCACAGTTGTTCTATTCATCCTTTATGACACACCATTTTCTTGTCATGTTCTTGGAACTTTTTTCTCTCTATGAATTCCATGCTCTAAATAGTACCTATCAAACTCTTTGCTGCAATATTCACCTCCATTGTCTGATCTGAGACACTTCAATTTCTTTCTTGTCTCAATCTCAACCAAAGCTTTCCATTTCTTGAAAGTATCAAATACATTAGATTTATTCTTAATACAATAAATCCAAGTTTTTCTAGTTGCATCATCACTAAATGTAACATAATAATGAGAGCCACCGAGAGATGATACCTGAGCAAGTCCCCATACATCTGTATGCACAAGCTTTAATTTTTCGCTCTTCTTTTCTTTCCCAAGTCTAAGAAATCTGACTCTCTTTTGTCTTCCATAAATGAAATTCCCATAGAAGTCCAAATCAACATTCTTCAAACCTAGTAACAAATTCCATGAGTGAAGAATATTCATCCCCTTTTCACTCATGTGTCCGATCCTATGGTGCCATAATGCTGCATCTGCTTCTTTGGAAGTTAAAGCATTAATAGAGTTAGAAATACCATTGCATAAATACAATGTACAAACCTTTTCACCTTTTGCTATTACTAGGGCTCCTTTGGTAACCTTCCAAGATTTATCTGTGAAAGTTGTGACACAACCTTCACTGCCTAACTGCCCTGTTAAAACCATATTTTTCTTTAGATCTGGAACATGCCTTACCTCGTTTAGTAGCCATTGGTTTCCATTCTACTGTTTTACAAGAACATTACCCATTCCAACAATTTTACAGGTTTTATCATCACCCAAACGAACTTGTCCAAAATCTCCTTGAACATAGTCATGGAAGTATTTCTTATCAAGTGTGGCATGGAATGAGGCCCCTCAATCTACCACCGAGGAATCAGTAATATTTTCAAAAGAAAGAATCAAAGCATCTTGTAACACCTCACATGTCACATTTGCTTCATGATTGTTTTCTTGTTGTGAATCTCCTTCTTTTCCTTTCTAAGATCTACAGTCTTTCTTTAGGTGTCCTTTCTTTTTTCTTTTCTAGCACACTATCCCCAATCTAGACTTGGATCTGTCTTTCCTTGATTTACTGCTATATCTTGAGCTCTTTCCTCTTTCCTTTTTTCTTCCACAAGACTCTGCACTCAAAGCATTACCTGATGTCTCATCAGAGCTTTTCCATTGCATTTCCTCACTAAGGATAGCACCAACAACATCATCAAACTTTAAAGTACTAGATCTAGAAACATAGTTACTAATGGCCATTACTAAACCATTCCAAACATCTGGCAATGAGCACAAGAATAATAGAGCTTTAACTTCATCATGAAATTTTACCCCTATAGAACATAATTGACTTGTAACATTATTATAATCATTTAAATGGTCTGCAATAGATCCACCTTCTCATATCTTCATATTAAATAATTGTTTCATAAGAAATACCTTGTTTGAGGCTGAGGGTTTTTCATATAGTTTCTCCAACACCTTAATCAAACCCCTTGTCATTGTTTCCTTCGAAATGTTGATGGAGACTGATGTTGCAAGGCATAATCGTACTGTTCCGAGTTCCTTCCTCTCGAGAAGGTTTCATTCTTCATCTATCATACCCATTGGCATCTTTATTTTTCTGCCCAATGGTAGGTACAGATCTTTCTGATACAGATAATATTCCATTTGCATCTTCCACAGAAAGAAGTTTTGGCCATTAAATTTCTCAACCCTAAACTTACAATCTTCTGCCATTGCTCCCACTTGAACCAGGAACCCTTCTTTCCTATGAGTTTATGAGCCAAATAGACCTTCAACTTTGATACTAGTTGTTAGAAAGTTATATATTACGGAGCAATGGAACACATAAAATATTGCCGAAATATAAACAAAGAAAACACATAAAACAAGAGAGACACAGATATACGTGGTTCACCTAGTTTGGGCTACGTCGACCTCGAACAACTAGTCCTTCCTTTCTATTATCCAGCAAAATGAAGAGACATAACCTACAATAGATCCGTTGTAATATCCTTTGTTTTCTCTCACAATCTCACCTCTCTGTTTCTCTCTTGGAGAATACACATCTATTACACAGCCTCAAATACAATACCCTCATACAAAGAGAGGGGTTTCCTTCTAGGGAAAAAAACCCTAAACTAAACATAAGTTCTACCGTCAGATCATCTGCTAATGAATGGCCCAGATTGACTAGGAAATTACTATACTTTTACAAGGAAATTTTACATCTATTTTTTAGCTTCGGGGCACTGCCCTTGAAACCCACGCCAGGGACAGTTGGCCTCGAACCCCCAGTCGGTGGGGATCGCCCCCCCCGAAATCCTTGCGGGGGGGACAAGTCCCCCCCGCATCCCCCCATGTGGAGCGGTGTAAAAACTTCCTGGGGTATACATCCGGCTAAAACAAAGAACTCTAAACAATCACACTCCACACCCAACAAAATATAGCGAGACAACATATAAAATTTGTACCCAAGATTCAAAACCATTTCGGCTCAAATGGGTTTTAATTTCAACATCTAAAACTTCGAAGAAAAAAATTTATAGCGAAAATTCCACGATGACTTGTTTGAAGCATCGAAACCCAAGAATCTAAAATTCTGATAACAAATGTTATGTAACGAGATCACGAAATAGAAGAAAAGATAGATCAACGAATTCAAAATCAACATCTTCGATGGGAAAACCTCCTTCACATTACACATATGAACAATTTTTGGATTATACAAATGACAAGACTTCCTTTCTATATATAGGAGTCTAAGGGGTCACAATATAATGAGAGCCCACATTAAAATAATAATTTAAGGACACATCAATAACAATAGTGGGCTTCTATGGGGCATAATAATAACAGTATGGAGACAACTTGGGCACATCAATAACAATAAGGGGCTACAATGACAATAATAATAAGGGAATACACTAGTATTATTGGGACCTAACAACCACCATTGACAGCAAAAAGAAAAAATGTAGAGTTGGTGTAGTGCACTTAGGCATCGCTATCAAGACTATGGTTCATAGGGGGTTGATGATTAAGTAAATCAATGCATCTTTGAGGCAGAGATATTCTGTTGTTTTCTTGACTTTAAAAATGTATAATTCAATGTTACTCCTATGAAACAGACTAAAATACATAAAGGTTTTTCTATAAATTATATAAAAAAAAATATCTGAAATTTTATTCAATTTCAAAATAATCACATTCACTAAAATAAAAATAAAAATCATCTAAAATTAATTTTTTTAATGAATCAAAATTTAAAATAAATAGTATTGAAATCAAGAACCCTTAATTCTTTTAAAATTACAACTTTACAAAATCTAAAAGATATAGACACTCAAATTTTAAAATATAGATATTTTACCGTGATAATGTGCCAACCATCATGAAATTTTCATGCACTGTAATTGCCTCTATCAAACACAAGCATGGGATTTTCCTGTAAAGTCTTGGATAGAGTTTACTTATAAGTTTCTAACCCATCGTTTTAGTATTATTTTTTTAGTTTTTATCACTCAATTTTTTTTATAATATAAATATCTAAGTGGAATATATGTATATATATATATATATATAATATATATTTATATTATATATATAGGTAGATAGATAAAAAAACATTATTCCATATAAATTTTACAAAAAAGGCCTCATTACATCATCTCATTGAAACCTAGAAAACCCTTACAACTCGAATAATCTCAAGGTTTGCCCAAAGATGGAACAACTTAATTGAAGTCAACCTTGATATCATAGAAAGTACTATGTTTTCTTTTAGAAGAAAAAAAATAGAACTTTAATTAATTAAGAGAGTTTTTAGCCGAACGTGATTATTTTGTACATTTCAGGAGAACCAACCATGGAGCAATATATTGTCCATAATTCCAGCGAGAACACCATGGAATAATATCTTCAATTTCTTTACATTTTAAATTAAAATCATCTACAACAGTAGTGGATGATAACAAGAAGTGATCGAGGTAAGGGTTCACTCTTAATCCATTATGGAGAATTAAATGATCTCGATGTGGGAAACTCCAGCGAACATAATTGTGCAATTCTGCCACGTTGTTATTTCTCTAGAAGCTTTTTCATGTTGTTAGAGCTCATTATCTTTCTTTGCTTCCCCATGATACCCCTTAAATCAACTTTCTTTCCTTCTGAAAAAAAATTCAAGAAATGTTTTTGAAAATTAAAAGCTATCATACCCAAAGATTGTAGCCATTGGACTCCTAGTACAACTTCAGCACCACCCATTGGCATGGAAAACAATGGACTATTTAACATGTATTCTCCCATGGATAGCTTGATATGATGGCACTTTCCAGAGAAATGTATGGTTCCTCCATTTGCAAGCATCACATGAAACTCTTGTGTTGGATATAATAAACCATTCAATTCCTTTGCTATCTTACAATGAAATAAATTATGGGTACTACCCGAATCAACAACCATTATTACCTTTTCTTCTTGATATGTCCTTCTATATTGATAGTTTAAGGAGTGGTAATGATGGCCAATGCATTACAAGATATAGTCGGATTCATTTCTTATTTCTATAGGGTTTGTTCCTAGTGTGTATCCTCTTATTTTGATGTTTTTTGTTCATTTTCTTATTTCTCTTCGCAATCTATGTGAAAGAATTTCTTGTCAACACACTTATGACCTTTAGTGTATTTGCTTTCACAATTGTAACAAAGCCATTTTTCTCTGTTTTCTTCCAATTTTTATCCTGTCAACCTTGTAGATTGTGGTAGGCTAGGGGAAACAATAGTTCGTTCTTTATAGTTGTGATTGATAAGCTTCCTTGTTGCCATAATTTTTCTTTCAAATTTTCTTGCCAAACTAAATGCCTTCTCCAATGAATTAGGTTCCCAAATATGAACCTCATGTTGGATGTTATCCTTTAAATCCCCTATGAACATATCAATCCTATGCTCCTCTGGAAAATCTTTTAACCTTATATTCAATTTTTGAAAGTCCTCAATGTTATCCACCATTGAACCCTTTTTTTTGAGATTTATCAATTGCCTAAAAAAGGTGTTTATTTTTGTATCCTCATAATGTGCTATCATTTCTTCCATAAAAATTATCCAAGTGACAATTTGTTTATGAGATAAAAGCTATCGATACTATACAAACTGGTTAGGTTCCAAATATAAAGTCGCAATGCGTACCTTTTGTGTGTTTTGCACATTATGGAGATCAAAATATTGTTCCATTTGTAGTATCCATGTTATGGGATCCTTGCCATCAAACTTCCTCATATCGATCTTTGGAACATGATGGGTCTTCAATCAAATGTTAGAGTCTATGAAATCATGGCTAACATTTCTTTTGTTCTCATTATGAGTTTCCTCTCTATCTTTTTGCCATTAGGAAACATTTCTTGTAGCAACCTTGTCAAACCTCCTTTCAAAACTTCCATGTTTTTCTTCAAATATTCAATGTTAACTTCTAAATTGTCCATTTTAGCTTCTATTCCATTCATCTTAGCTTCCACAACTTTCTTTTAACCATCCATCTTAGCTTCTCTTACTTTTTGTGAGAGTGAAATTTGTTTCACTTGCTCTCAAAATTTTGATATATCATGTTTCATTTCTTCCTCTTCTTCATCATTCATGCTAGAAATTTTAGGTTTCTTACTAGGTGTTTCCATTTTATTTCTTTGGCACATCAATTAGCGATAATGAACTCCGTAAGTTTGATGAAGATTGGATTCTCTAAGAAAGAGTTACTCCAAATCTCCCATGATGAACTCATTATAGACTCGTTCAGTAGAGCGAACATGTAAGAAGTTTCACATGTCATCATTTTGACCTTCAAAAACTGAAATGATACAAAGAAAACTACAATCCATCTTCTTGTTGTAACTTTTTACGAAATTTCAATGTGATGCTCAGAGAGAAAGTTATGGCGAATTTCCCGAAGTCACATGTTTGAGATATAATTCGAGAGTGTGTAAAAACCCTAAATTCCTTGGATCATATTTTAGAAAATATAGAGGGGAAAGATCTAAAATTCATACCAAAGCTTCACCAACATTTCGGTTCTAATGAGCTTCAATATCAACATCTAAAACTTCATAGAAAAAAATATATAGAAGAAATTCCATGATGGCTTGTTTGAAGCACCAAAACCCTATAATCCAAAGCTCTGATACCAAATGTTATGCAACCACCTCACAAAATAGAAGAAACTATAGATCAATGAATTTAAAAACAACATCTTCAAGGGAACAACCTCATTCACATTACAAAAATGAACAATTTTTGGATTATACAAAATGACAATGCTTCCTTTCTATATTTAGGAGTTTAAGGGGTCATAATATAATCAAAACCAACATAACAATAATAATATAAGAGCACAACAATAACAATAATGGTCTTCTATGGGGCACAATAATTGCAATATGGGGACAACATGGCCACAAAAATAATAATAAGGGGCTATAATGACAATAATAATAACGGATTACATTAGTATTATAGGGACCTAACATACACCATGACAGCAGAAACACAGACAATGAAAAAAAAATGTAAAATAGGTGTATTGGGCTTACACATCCCTATAGAAGCTATGGTTCATAGGGGTTCATGGTTAAGTAAATTAGCACAACTTTAACGGAAGACTCTTTTACTATTTTCTTGACTTTAAAAGCTATCATCCATTGTTACTCCTATAAAACATACTAAAATACATAATGATTTTTCTATAAATTATATAAAAATAATAATAATAAATTTTATTCCATTCAAAAATAATCACATTCCCTAAAAATAAAATATAAAAAAATCATGTAAAGTTCATCTTTTTTAATAAATCAAAATTTAAAATAAACACTATTGAAATCAAGAATCCTTTTAATGTTACAAATTTGCATAATCCGAAAGATATAGACACTCAAATTTTAAAATATAGATATTTTACCATGATAATGTGGTGACGATCATGACATTTTCATGCACCGTAATTTACCATGATATGTCTTGGCTAGAGTTTACTTATAAGCTTTTAGCCCATCATTTTAGTAGAATTGGTTTATAATATAAACATCTAAGTGAAATATAAATATATATATATATATATATATATAATACATTTTTAAAGAAACATTATTAGTCCTTGCCTCGAACTAATAGCGATTGATAGATCGTTGACCAGCTATTAATTTGTTTTGACCGAGTCAAATTTCCGGTACATGTCAGGTTTAAGCCAATGTTTAAAATAAAATTTCCTCTTCAATAAAGTTTTATCCAAAGTTTATATTTCGACCTCTTATTGCCGGGCTTTTCTGAAAACTTAGGGTAAAAAATTTAGAGTCGTTGTATAAAAAAAAGTTTTGATTTTAGCATACGTATGCTCAAGCATGTTATCCATTTGTCACTATGGAGACTCAATGCATCAACACTTGGCGCAGGGTATTTTATTTCAGAGGCAGACACATACCTACAAAGCATGTAAGCTAATTCTGAAAGTTCGCTATTTTTGGTTTTGTAGTAATAAGAATTAATTGTTTTGAAGGTGAACGACAGTTCAAAAAATGAAAAACCAGTTCGAAAAATGAAAAACCTGAAATTTTTTATCAAAATTAACTGTGTTGTTTGAACTCGCAGAGATTTAAGATACAACCTTCTGCATGGATCCATCCCTGCATCGCTGGGCTCCTTGACTCGCATGCAATATCTAGAAGTCATTGATTCTTTGTCGTTGATGTTTTTGATGGAGGATTCGACTGTGAATCTCTGTTGGATTGATGTTGCCGGTCGTTCCGAACAAATAATTTTTCTGGTGAAATTCCAAAGGAGTTTGGGAAACTCACCAAATTGATATCACTGTAATCTCATTTCTCTGCTTCAATTTCATTTCGCATCGATGAATCAATAAATATTTAAGGATGGACTATAGCGTACAGGTTTGTTCTGGTTTTTGCAGGGGTTTTTATTCGAATGATTTATCCGGGACTATACTGCCAGAGTTAGGGAACTTGACAAATCTGCAGGAACTGTAAGTTTCTTTGTCTTTCTTTTTTCAACTGTGGTAACTTACGCACTAGCCATGTTAAAAGTGAATATAGCTCAAGAGTTGAAGATTTACGTGTGTCATTGAATCTGGGAATTTCAAAGAGTTTTGGGGCTGGAGGAGTTGCAGGAGCAGAGTTTTCGGGCCAGAGAAATAGCAGAGGCACTTTTTTTTAAGTTTTTTCTTGCCTTTTGCATTTACATGGCTTTTCCAGTGCTAACATACCCAGATTTGCTTCAGTAATCTCTAGTTATTTGTCAGCAGAAAAAAAAGGACTTCTACGGTTTTGGTCTGTCTTTTTACACTGACTTCGTCATCCTCTGTTTGGGTTTTGCATATCTTTTCTGAACAGTGTGCTTTTTGTGTCTTTTTTTCCTAATTTTCGTTGTTCAATTCAATAGGAGTGAAAGAACATCAGATGAGGCCAGAACAGAGGAAGCTAGGGGTCTGGTCAAACGGTTGGGAGTGTTCGATCTCATATTGATGGGAATCGGAGCTTCAGTTGGGGTAGGCATATTCGTCGTCATAGGCACTGTTTCCCCTGATGCACGCCGAAGTAATATAAAATTTTCTCTGTGCCTGTTGTGTGTATGATCTAAATTAAATATAAATAGCATTGCCAATTCTTTTTAGTAAATTGCATGATGTTTTCTGTAAATTGCTTCTCTCAGGGCATATAGCAGCAGCTGCTCCTTGTTCTTCAGATCCAGGATCAGGTTAATCTTTACAGGTTAATCTTTACTTCTCATCTTAGCGGGAGGTTTTCTTTTGATTTCTTGTTTTTATCTGATTAATACTTTAATAAAATACCTTGTCACACGCCATCTATTTTACGCCTAAAAATATATTTTTAATATCAAAAAAATGAAACTGATTTTATGTCTGAGAATTATATATAGTAAATTGAAACACAGTTGCCTAGCCCTTGTTATCTCCACTTATTGTGGGTGAAAGGGGCTGAATTACCTTGCCTACCAGGTGCATGCATAACTGATTTTCATTGAGGATTATAACATCTCTATAACTCATCGGCCCGTTGCCAGCACCTAAGCATCTTTTATCATTGATTAAAGAACATCCATTGCATCTGAATAGTTTATTAGATCATATGATTAATAAATGCAAACAACTATAAATCCCATGAATGCTGAAAGTAGATTATTTAGTATTGATATTATTATTGCAGTTGTATACTTATGAATTATTTTAACTATTTTTTATATTGATATTATTAGTGTAGTTCGATAATTATAAATTATTTTAAATAATTTTTGTATTGATATTATTATTGTAGTTAAATAAGTCAAGTTGTTCATGAAACATCTTTATAACTCATATGCCAGTTGTAACACCTTAGCATTTTTAATCATTGATTAAAGAACATCGATTGCTTGCCTTTTAATTGTTTATAAACTTAATAAATTTAAACTGCTCCAAGTATTAAAAGTGGATTATTTTAATTTTTAATTTTTTTTTTCCATATAAATTTTACTAGAAAAACTCATTATCTCCATATAATTAGTAACTCATTATCTCACCTTTTCAAAACCTAGAAAACCCTTACAACCCAAAGAGTAATCTGGATGTCCGCCCAAAGATGGAATAACTTGATTGAAGTCGGCCTTGAGATCGTAGAAAGTATTTTTTTTTTCTTTCAGAAGGAAAAACGGAACTTTCATTAATTAAGAGAGTTTTTAGCCGAAAGTAATTGTTCTGTACGTTTTAGGAGAACCAAACATGGACCAATATATTGTCCATAATTCCGGCAAGAACACCATGGACCAATATCTTCAATTGCTTTACATTTTAAATTAAAATAATCTCGGATGATAACAAGAAACGATCGAGGCAAGGGCTAATTGTTAATGCATTCTCCTGCCTATTATCCTTCCTTTTATTGGATATGAGGGCCACCTAGGTCATCATGGTGGAGGATAGAAAGGTAGCTGATGTTTGTGTGAGCTTTGGAGAAGTATATGAGAAATACAAATGTAAAACTTACTTAAAAATAAATTTGTATTTTTTTACATTTAATCTTATTTTCTCTTTTGTCCCATTATAATTTTTTAATAAGTTTTGTTTCAAAGTTATTGGAATAATATATTCCACTATTATGGTTTAAGTCTTTTAAAGTGTTATGAGATTTTTAATCCATCTATGTATTTCAAAAGGCAAATAATGAAACATAGTAAGTTGATTGATGATGATGATGAGTTTTAAAGTGTGGATAAGATTTGCATTCAATATTTTATTTAAAAAATATTTTAAATAATGCAAAATAGTAAATGGATTAATAATTATAACAAAGTATATATATATATATATAAATAAATTTCAGGTAAAGAGTTAAAAAATAGATTGCAAAATTTTGATATTATTATTTATGGGTTATTAGAATTTATATTTAATATAATTAAAAAGATTTATGAGGTTGTACAATTTAATAACATCTTCCCCATATTCATTTGTAAAACATGATGTTACTATCTCAAAGTAGTAGATTCTAAAGTTTATATATTTGATATACTTGAATATATATAACGAATATTTCTCAATAATTGTTGGTAGTATTTATTTTGGCATAGTTTTAAACAATGATAGTAATGCATTGTTGAGGGTTGATAAAATTTACATGGATAGATCAAAGAAACCAAGGGTCAAAAGGTAAAAAAGTAGTGATGAAAAGGAAGTTGAGAGTAATGATGGTGATGGGTGAGGATCTTAGCATGGTTTAATATATCAAATATCAAATATGTTGGAAAAAACTTGATTGGGAAATCCCATGGTTTGTAGATGTTAGAACATTCTCTAAAGAATTAGATTAAGAAGGTTTATCCTTTTATTCTTACGTATGGGCCAATCTTCTATCTTCTAGAAAGAGGTTACATTGGTACATTGTATTGATTTGAAGAATATTCCAAGTCCCATTAGGCAAGTTCTAGGTTGTTATTAAGGTCATTATCCACTTGTTTTGGTATACCATGGGAAGTGACAAAGAATGTCAATATGGGTTAAATTGTCAGGATCATTTATAGATCTCTGATCTATTAGTTTTTTGAAGGAAGTAGGTGGTTAATTAAAAATAATTATAGACATGAAAAATCCTTCAAGGTAAATGCTTGTTGGAAAAAAATTACAGAAGGGTATAGACCTTGGGTTCAGTCACAGGGGACAACAAAGGGTCTGTTGTAGTCTACCGTAATGCCAATATTTTCAACTTACTCAAGGAAAATAAGGAATCTCACCGAGACTTTTCGTGACCTTAATTAGATAAGGGATTATAACTAGGTATCAGGATCCTCGACGAGTTGTACAAGGGCCAACAATTCAATTTAACTTAGGAATATGGCATGAAATCTATAACCACCATGAAAAGAAAGAAACAAAGCATTCAAAGGAACAAAGAATGTACACATCCATTCATAATAAAAATTTTAAAGAGCCCCATAAAACCAATAGATGCGAATCCATAAACATCCCTGCAACTCCTTTTCATTAGCTTCAACCATAAGCACATAATTACATTCATGCTTTGAGGCCTTTCTAATAGAAATAGGAAATCATAACATAAACTAATTCAAGATTACATAAATATAGAACAATTCCAAGACCAATAAAATCAACACCAACATTTTGGTACACAATCATTTTATATTTTGTTTTTTCCATTTTCTTTAGCATTTATGCACTTCGATTTCCTGAACTATTGGTTTCTTCCTCAGACGTCATGCCTCTTTCTTCTCAACGGCTTTTTTGTCTTGGTTGAGATTGCTTCCTCTCCTATTGATGGTTATCCTGGCTCAGCTGTGAATGCATGTCTCCCTGTTTAGCCTCAACGACCTTCCCCATCTAACATATCTTAGTGGATTACTTCTCTTTCCTTGGCTATGTCATGTGTGACTTCCCGTTAGTGAGATTTTCTCAAAACATGTCAAAAATTTGTCCCCCAAAAGGAAGGACCTAATAGGCCCTCACCATAATCGATTGACTCGTTTCTAATTGAATACTTTGTTGACATTGTGAGTGCTTCTTGCTACTGTAGGGCTCCTCTTGGTGCTGTCTATTCTTGGCCTATTCCTTTATGTGTAGCAGGTTCCCTCCAATTTCTTGAACGGTTTTTTTCTTCCTTAGATTACCTTCCATTTCTTTCTCAGCTAATTATGTGGCTCTACTATGATTACTTCCTCTCTTGTTGATGATTTTCTTGGCTATATTGTGATTGCATGTCTCCCATGTTTCCTTGGCCGACCTTTGACAACTAATATATCTTCACATATTCCTTCTCTTTCCTTAGTTTCCTTTTTCATGACTTCTCATTGGTCAAAATTTGTCTAAACATGTCAAAACGTTTCTCCAAAAACGAAGGATCCAACAGCCCCTAACCATAATCGATTGACTCGTCCCTGAGTCAATCCTTTGTTGAAACTGTTGATGCATCATGTTTTTGTGGGTCTCTTGTTGGTGTTGCTTCTTCTTAGCCTATTCATTGATGTGCACAGGCCCCCCTCCAAACAAAGGACCCCACTCTAGGATGTATTGGATGGAAGTGGTATTGAAATGTGTATACTTAGCAAGGGACGGCTGTCATGGACTCATGAGAGTGCTAGCTTTATCAATGAAGTGTATGGTGAGTCTAGTTGTTGGTTGGTTAGGAGAATTCCACTCAGTTTCTACCTATGCATTGAGTTGTTGTAGCTTCTGGAAGTGGACCTGTGTAGGTGGCTTAAGGTCATAGAGTATAGTTTTTCTGGCACATGATTCATCCTCAATTCGCTAGATCTACTTTTCAAGAATATCAATCTGTGTAAATATATTGTTTTATTGGCTAAGGTATGGCGTGGTCAAACCTTGGTTGAAGAGTTGATTACCATGTTGGCGCAAAGTGTATATCGATTGATTTTTTTTACAAGGAACCCCAATGAGTCATGAAATTGACTAAAGAGTTTCTTAGTTTCCATGGTATCCTGTTGAATGGAGGTTCTCATATAAGACACATCAATTATTTTCTATTCAATGTCATTAACATATTAGGTTTCTGGATCAGGGAGTACCCTTTGGGTGGCAGTGATATTTCTCTTAATTTCCTTGTTTTCAGAGACAAGGTTGGTGCATGCAGTTTTTATATGATCACAACAAACTCAAAGAGCACAGGTCAAAAAGCCTTTTGGTGTATTTGATAATATCTCAACAATTATGGGCCAAAGAGCTTTAATGTTTTATTTGATTTAACCATTTTTTTGTTGTATCTCTTACTTTTCCTAGAGAATTTGGTCTCACTCAGCTGCAACAAAAAGAAGTTGTTGTTGTTGTTTCTCATATTCAATTTTCAAAGTGTTGTGAAATGTTTTTCCTTGACATGAATCTAATTGAATAAAAGTAATCGATGAAGAACATGACCATATTTGGAGGTCATTAGGTGTCGTGATAGCACGTTGAGGATATCAGGCTTGCAGTGGTTATCCATAGGGAACCGATTTCCTGAATTACCCTTCTGGAAAAATCTTCTATTGTTGGGTCTCGCTGGTGTGGGTACTGGTATAATATGGAATGGAATGTGGTGGTGAAAGGAAAGTGGGGTTGGAAGTTAGAGGAAAGGTGTCTATGACTAATGTTCCCTGGAAATTACAGTGGATAGGTTTATCAATTTTCATTTCATGGCTTGATGATAGTAGAAAAGTTAACATAGATGTATTAACTAAATCTGTGTTTTTAGGGTGAGCTATGAGCTCATCTTTTGTAGTGCCAGTGATGGATTGGATTATAGAGTATACTTCCATTTTTAGTTTCGACCCAAAGAAGATTATGATATGGAGGAATGTATGAAATAGTTTCGGAGGTGGAGATTGCGTGTGGTGATGGGTTCTATGATGCTGGGCACACAATGGAGGTGGACGACAAGTTCTCCTCCAAGATTTATGTGCTGGTGAGGGAATTTGGTTCCTCATCAATGAAATCAACGACCTCAGTAGGGGTAACTATAATCTATTTCCTAGGAAGCGACGGTGTCTTGGTAGAAATCAACCAATTATTCTAGATGGTGGGTTCAGTATTAGAGTGGGGACCCATAGAGGGAAGTGAGACAATGACTAGGTTGAACAACAAAGAAGTTATTGGATTACCATGAAGAAACTTAGAGAAAAATGGCAAGGGACTTACTTATGACTCGAGTTCCTCTAGAATTTTGCGAACTAATATCATTGTTATCTCCAACCTCTTGAAGGCAGGGTTGAGCATATCCTCCACTACTCGCTTTTGGGAGGTAGATGGGATATAACCTTGAATCATCTTAGGTAACATCACTTGCAAATAATAGATCTTCTTTTTATCTCAAACTTCACCATCAACCTCGAGCTAGGATAGAACTTCATTATGAAATCCGTCTTCTAAGAGAATGTAAGGCTGAGCACGCATCTGTAATGTCTTTGGATTGACAACTTTACGGTGAATTTGGGTACTTCCATGGTGAACACCAGAGCATATTTCATGTGAGTAGTCATCTAGAAGTAACGTTGGGATTCTTAGATTGCCTTTCGTGACAACTAGCATATTTTCATACCATCCAATGAAAGAGGCCTCATTTATTTACTTGTTGTCTCGGTCCCCTAAAGTCTTCCATGGTAAGCACTTGAGCGATAATGGATGATCCTCAGTGATAGGAATTAGCTCTCTACCTTCCAAAGGGCACCACTTCATCATAGCTAAATAAACAACAAGGTATGCATAGATGAAGTATCTTTCCATTTTATACACATATTCATAGCCTTCATAAAGTTCATTCAACATATAACTATGCCAATTCAATTGTTCCCCATTATCAGAAGCTTCCACCACTGAAATGGTGTCCACATTGCACTTTCCTTTTGCATAATGTCACATGATTTTTCCATCAATTATATAAAAGTTGAATTTTATGGTGGGAAAATTAGTTGTCTCAATATTGTCTCCTTTTCCATTATGGTGAGTATCATACTTGTTGTAGTAATTGTTTTTACCTATCTTCTTTGCCCACCTGGAAGTAGTTTGGAATGTAGATGACTCTACAACCCTTACAGAAAATAGTCTCAGTAATTGTTGAATGTCACTAGTATGTATGGGGTATTCCTTTTCGAGCTAGATAGAATCCTCATGCATTTAGATGATAAGGAATTTAGTACACTACATTGTTGCCCCATAAGTGTTAAACAGTCATAAAATTTGCATGTTCAGTAGTGTGGGTCTTTGATTTCCTCTTAAGCCCTCCTTGATTCTAGTTGAATGGCTTCTATCTAGTTTGGTTATGGCATCTGTAAAAGATTCGTTCTTTAGCATGGGGAAATGGAGATAATTTAATAGGTCATTGTCCACGAGCGAGGCCTTCTCATATTTTTCATAATGATTCTCAATCTCAACAAATTTGAAGCCAAATGGAGGGGTGGTAGTAGAAGTTTATGTACCTTGGTAATGGCTACAAAACAACTAGTATACATAATAGACATAGGCAGTTGGAATTTGGGCTGGTGACTAAGGGAATTTGGCACAAATCCCAGACTTCGTGATTCGGCCACCTACACTTTGATAATCAATAACATAATGTTTCCATACAAACTAAATAGAAAGACTTAACACTAGAATTTTTTATTAGACTCTTTAAGAAATTAATATGAAAACTATCTATAATCGATTCAAATCATGGAATTAACGATTCTTATGACCTGGGTCTGACCTAGATGACATGAAAACTGAAAATAAAAGTGATCATGATGGTTAATTATGACGAGATAAAGGAAAATTCCAAAAATTTGGTAACCAAATGATGTTAGGGATATTGTGGGAGATAGTTAACACAAATTCTAAATGACAAAGGGAATTGTTACTAATTATTGTGGATGAGACTATTGCAACATGTGATTCCCCATCCATAATCAATTACAGAGGGTTGCACTGAACTAATTATTGGGATTAATTGAGGTAACTTTATCCGTGGATGATATAGCTAAAATAACAGATATGAATGATGCAACTGAAATACTTGACGCAACTAATGTAACTGATGCAACTAGAATAACTGACAGAACTACAAAATTAACTGACTCATTCTACCTAAAACTAACTATGGCACCCTTTGAGAGATGAAATCAATTTGATGAAGAAAATGTTGGGCCCACTAGGAAATATGACCTAGGTCCATATTCATCGTCCCTAGTTTGACAATTACTTTGAATGTGAACTCCTAGAATAGGAGGAGCCATATAAAAATCCTTCCTTCGAGCACAAATTTATTCACTAGGTACTTTATTGTGGAGTGGTTAGTAAAGAACTGGAATGGACCCCTCACAAGGTAGTGTGAGATTTTTTTTAGCAAGTACAATATTGTGATAGCTTCCCAATTTGTTCTCGAATAGTTATTTTTCATTGTTGAAAGTTTTATGCTTGCATAGTAGATTGGGTGATCAAGGTTACTATCTTCGAGCTGAGCCAAAACATCTCCCAGAAAAATTATTGATGCATCAATATGGTAATTAAATTTCTTGTTCCAATCTAAGTAAACCAGGATTGGTAATCTTTAGAGCTTCTCTTTAAGCACATTGAAGGCAACATCACATTCATTGGACCAGGAAAACCTCTTAGATCTCTTCAGCAACTTCTCTAGTGGTGCAATTATGAAGGTCTAGTTGTAGATGAACCTGTGGTAATGTCCTTTGTGGCCAAGAGTTGATCTCAATTGCTTAACAGTTATTGGTGGAGGCATATTTAGGATTACCACAACCTTGGCAAGATCAATGCACACTCCTTCTTTACAAACTATATACCCAAAGATTATTTGAAAGGGGACATCACAAATTCACTCCTTAAAATTCAAGGAGATTTGTATCTACTTGTAGCAGTTAAACATCACTCAGAGCAAGTTGGAGTGTCTTTTTAATAAAATTTAGATTGTCTAATAATCCATGTACACTTCCATAAATATGTAAATGTAGTCCCACAAGACAATGATTACAATCCTCAAAAACATGATCGATGAATTCTCTAGACCAAAGGCATTACGTGGTAGGCATAGGACCCCCATTTGGTCATGAATGTCATTTCAATTTTATCCTCCTCGATAATATGGATTTGGTGGTAACTATAAAGCCCATATTTGAAAGAGTATGGTTCATTACTGCAACATTATCAAGGACTTCATCACTGAATGGAGTAGGGAAGTAGTTATGAATAGATGCATTATTCAGAGTCCTATAATCCACACAAACTTGAATTTATTTAGAGTTATTCTTGGTTTCGATGAATATCAGATTGACCCACCCACCCTCATGGAATGGGAAGATAAGCTCTATTGCCAACATTTTTTTAATATCTCTCTTCACCTTCTCCTTGACCCTCTGGTTCAATCAATATGGTCAATGGTTTACTGGTGTCATGTCTCGCTTCAACACGATCTTCATTTCTCCCAACTCCCACTTAATTCATTTAAGCTCCAAAATAGATGAAGGGAACATGTCTTAATACTCCCTTAGAATATCAAATATTTCCTAGGTGGTCTTCTCATGCTAATAGTCCCCAATATAATCTAATTTTGACTTCTCTTTAGTGTCGATGTTGTGCTTTTGCAACTTCAGAGGTTGTAGCTACATACGAATGGTTATAGGCCCATATTTGATGTTCCAGTCCCCCTCATATTCCTTAAATGTCAAGTGCCTTAAATCCTCTAAATCATCTTCATTAGTTTCAAGTTCTATCTTCTTACAAGCCAAAACTTCTTGGAATCCAGATTCATATATGTGATTGAAATAACCCTCAGTAAGCTTATCTGCCAGGAAGAAGACCCTCTTCAATTATTTTAGAGAAGATTATATCCTCTCATCATCCTTGGTGAAGGAGAAGTTATTGATGAACTAAGCTTTCATATAGTCCCATTCACCGATCTTCCTTCTTATTTCCTCCTTAACATACCATGACTAGGGAAATGTTCCCAGTGTGTGGACGAAGCTATGCACACAGAAATTTTCTGAAAGTTCTTCCATGACACAATTAGATTTAGAGTTTTGTAGATGTTGGTGAGTATCATTATACCCTTAATACTTAGTAAGACTCAACCTACGTTCTTCTAAATACCTAAATATGGCTATCAATGTGGACTTAATAGCCTCCCACTCTTTGATATAGTTGCGATGAGAGCCCGACTACCTTACAGGTGTTCCTCAAAGGGTGACATCCAGCAAAGGAACTTTATGTATTTCCAAAATGTTCAAGTTAAAATCATTGATAAAATTAATAACGAAATCGATACAATTAAAAACAAGGAATTCTCATACCTTGCTGCCAACCTACTTGATACAGTGGATCGTTGTGCATCGCCTGGCATTGATCTCATACCTCACTTACTCCTATATCACACACATCTTCTAATCCTCCTTCAAAGCTTTAAACACTTCTCCAACTGATCGACCCTCCTACCATAGGATTGATGTAATATTCCCTTTTGTTATTTAAAATTGACTTGGGGTTAGAGTCAAGGTTGACTAAGTTCAATAGTGGTTGATTTAGGGAATGGGGTATTGTGTACCTATTGTTTTCCGCCATGGTATTTCATGTAATGGAGCCTATGAATGGCTCAGAAGAATTCATTGTAATGTATGATAGGGATGTGAGCAGTTAAGGATCACTTGACCTCCTTGGGTAGGTTTTTGGCCAAGGCTAATGAAATTTCATCAGGGTTGGTTTTTTGTTGGAGTTTGGGTTTTTCGAGGATAAATTGTGTGCACATTTTCATATTTTAATGTTGCTAGTTATTTTTATTGTTCCTATCAGTAAATTATTTAATTCTCTTTGTAAATTGTTTTACTCTCTAGTTAAATTTTCTTCATCTAGTATGAGAGCCAAATATTGGTTTCAGATGGATGCCATTATAGGGCCTGATGAATGAAGACTAGTAGCCGCAATACAAGAATAGGTCCAAGAATTGGACTTTTCATGGAAAATATGCAACGAAAGAGAAGGGAACAATGAATCCAACTACAACCACTCATAGTTTGTAGGGTTTAATAGTTGATTCATCAGGGATCCTTTGTGGGATACTACAAGCCATGAGCAGCTTATATAATGTTAAATATGTTGGTGCTGACATGTCTAAATAAATAGACATGAGTTGAGGAAGGTGTCACAGGGGATTGATTCAACTACAAGTGGGAAAGAAATACGATAATTCGCTCAAGAGTCTATAGGAATATGGCCTTGGGGACTCATGTGATAAAATATTATAGTGGTTAAGGCACGAGCCACCATCAAGGTGGAGAATGGGTCATTTGAGTTATAGTCATCAAGTGAACTCTAGAGGCCATAAATGAAGGACAAACAATGAGATGAACGACCCATCAATGCAAGTAGTGTGATAATATTATAGTGAATCTTCCTGAGAAACACCGTTAGATATATACTAGCAACATTGGAGAGCTTCAGAAGGCCCCTGAGACCATGGAGGGTGAGAAAAATGAAGGTGCAAGAGACTGAGCCATCATTGTTGGCTAAGAAGACTGTGGATATGAACATATGATGTTGGAAAAAACATAGAGGATAGTATGGAGCATCATCGAAGGTCGTGCAACACAAGATTCCAAATTTCTTAATTAGTGGATGTGTCATGGATATACACATGTTTTTATGAGTCGCAATGGACATTACTTTGATCCTAGAGAAGGGTCATAAGTTTGGTGGTACAAGGCTAAGGAGAGCATGATGCTTGGAGTGTATCAAAGTCGATAGGATTGTCAAATAAAGAAAACAGCAAGGGTAAAAAAAATTAAAATTATTATAATGGAGTAAAAATATTTTATTGCATGTAAGGGTGTAGTGTTATAAGACTTGGTAAGGCATGCATACCCCTAGGTAATAATAGGGAAACTCTAGGTTAGACCTAGGTGAAAGGGGGGTTGTTAGGTTAACAGATACTCCACATATAAAAAATTGAGTTGGGTAAGGGCCAGAGTGAGCATGGATAGTTTGACTCACTTTGTAAGGTTAGCTACATTTATTCAAGGAACCCTAAGTAAATTTTAAGGTGGTAATGTTAGGTAAAATTCACTTGCATTTAGAGTCAAGGATGACTAAGTTAAATAGTGGTGTTTTTGGGGCACATGCTATTATAAATTATTTTTATCTTCCAATGGTATTACATGTAATGGAGCCTATTAAATTCTCGCAAGACATCATTGTAATGTAGGCCAAGTATGTGAGTTGTGAAAGCTTGCTTGGTCAGGGTTTTATCCAAGGCTAATGAGATTTCATAAGGGTCAGTTTTCCCCAAATTTGAAGTTTCCCCATGATAAATATTTGTGGATTATGTATTAAGTGTCTACTCTTGTTGATGGCTATCATAATTTTTCTTCTCAATAATTTTTAATTACCTTAGTGGTTAAATTTTCTTCACCTTTTTCCTGCTATGAGTTGGTATAAATCATCTAGTAATGCATGTTCTTCTTTATTGTCCTGTAGCTTGATGAACCTAGGGCCTTGATAGGGGTCCAAGAGTTGAATCACCTAGAATCCATCCGCTTCAAAGGTCATAGATTCTCTGTTTAGGTCAATCGTTGAATAGTTTTCAAAGTCTCAATATATATCCAACAATGATGAATATGGATCTGTATCTCCCACAATATCTATTACCTTCAAATATACATATGTATTTACAATTGCTATGTCGACTTCTACATATTCCAAGCATCTAATTAGGAGGATACAATATTGGTTTTCCATGCATAACTGTATGAGAAAGAATGCCAACTTGGACCTTCCCAAGGCTTCCCAAGTGTTTCATGGTAAATTATTCACATTAGATTCCAATTCTAGCATCCTATCCTTGATCTAGAATCTCGCAATCTAGGAATTAGCCAAAAATTACCTCGACGTCATCTTCTTATATCTTCACACCCATCTAGAATGCCTTTCGAGAAAATTGGTAGAAATGAGCCCTTCTAAGAGATCCTCAACCTTGAAAAAAAAATTAATCTTTTTCCACAGCTACCCCAACATTTTCGCATCCTTCACGACATATAAAAGCAACTTGAACCATTTTTCTATAGGTTGGGAGTGGGTTTGCAGAATTTTTGAGCTTCTTGCCTTCAAATACTCTGGTTCTTCTTCTTGTGGCCCATCACTTGTAATCAATTGGTTAAACAAATCTATGGTGTATTTGTAGTACCACTTCTGCTCACTCGAATCATAAGAGTTCTTCGATGAGGAAGGATTTATAATCCTTGGTTGTTTAGTGGCTTCAAAGTCACTTCCATTATTCTTCCCCTCCTAGGTGAATATGTTAATATTCAATAGTGTAGCTAGTTCGGGTTCCCACAATTCTGTATTAATCAAATTTAATCCCCTCTTATGGTTGCGCTCCTCTAATCTCACGATTAGCTCTAGGAAATCTTGTATTGCATGTATGTTAACTCTGCACTTAGAGCACCGGGGTCTTCTGGAAAGTGGTCAATATCTTGCAACATGCCCCTCCAGGTCATAATTATAGAAATAGATCAAACTGTTTCCTCCTATTCTTTCCCCCTTGTTCTTCCACCTCCTCTTCCTCAAGGATATTCATGGATCATGTAGGAAAATCAATCCAATTGGTGAAATAGGGCATCTAGTGCTCTACAATAATTAGTATCGTGACATGGTGAGCTGCATGACTCACATAAGAAACTTTTTGGGGCATTTGGATACTTCTATAATATTATACAAAGGCACAGGAGATGTCCATATGTTCTAGAAATTTCTCAGTATTCATTTGGAGTGTATTTTTCTTATCAGGAAAGTTATGGAATTTTGTATAACCTGAATAGAAACCTTGCATACCAATCTATGTAACTCTAGAGATGTGAAAGGATTTGGAAGGTCCTACCATATGGAGGGAGTGCTCATGCCCTAAAGCCTTCACAAATTAGTGGCGTGATTCCCCTCAATATGGCAGTTGGTACACTAGATGAGTGGTCACATTGGTTGCATGTCCATGAGCTTCTCTGTCAGATCAATGATTTGATGTTGCAATCTTATGAGAGTGGGGTCGTGGGAAACCATTCCTCCTTGATGTTAATGTGGGTACCATTTCGTGGCCTTGATTATGGTTTCTTGCTCCAACGCTTCTTACATAGTACCAATATTTTGATGAGTTAGTGATGCGGGGGTGAGTGGCAACAACGTTTTGATGAACTAGTCTTGTTGATAATTGGGATCGATGGGGTAACTTAGATTGCCCATATAATTCTTAAGCCTTGGCATCATCTCCTACGAGGTTTATCCTTCCCACTTTTTGATTTCCTTTAGTTTATATAACCCTTGTTGGTTAGTCTATGAAATTTTAAACTCCTGAACAAATACCTGTTGGACATCATCTATTGTTAGATTTTTCTAGAACATGGACCACTGGATGAACCATCTCAGTGTTCATTCTTGGAGAGTGATATCAAAGTTAATTAGCTTCATGGAATCTATAGTTTGGTGACTCCTCTAGATATCCTCACACATGTAACAATGTTGTTCGACATCCTCATTCCCTCTCAAAGAGAACTCATGATATCAGGTAAAATATCCTACCATGTTACCAACCACACATAGTTGAATTTGTGATACAAGTATGAACCTTGAGGAACCTGGTTGTGATGATCTTTGGAGACCTGAACTACAACTATTATTTCTACCACGAGAGGTAGAAACCTTGTAGGTATTATGTACTCTGTGGATCTTTATAGCTTTAATTAGCTTAGATAAAAATTGAACAAGGTTGTGATAAATTACCAGGGGAAGGTCGAGGGAAGTTCTACTTGAACTGTTGGGAAATTATTCACTATTATAGGGAGACAAATCATCCTCAAAAAAATCATTCTAATACTGAAGTGCACACAATAATTTGGGCCATCATTTTGGCCTATAGGGACCGATCCATCTAGTGTCTCTATTTGTGCCGGTGGAGGGAAATATCTACTACTTCTATCGACTTATGTCATTGTGGTGGTATCGATGGACGAGGATTCACTCTATCTCCATTGCCATTACTCCACAAATTTAGCTAACTTCCTTCTCATTCTCATGCTTCGAGACTCCTTAACACCACTTGTGCTTGGTGTAGCTCCCATTTCAGCCTATGGATCTCCTACAAATCTTTCTGCTACCGTTCTTTGACTATCTTCACCCTCATTTTTTTCCTCACATCTCTACCCTTTCGAAATTCATCCACGTCTATCTCTCCAAAATTTTCATAGCTAACATAGAAGTAGGCTTCCTTCCCTTATACCCTTCCCCTAGTATCAGAGTTTTATGTTGAAAAATGGCAACAAGAAATGCTAAAAATAGAAGTTCTAAAAATAGCAGTTTCGGTACTAGTGCTAGATTGAGCAATAGGGAATGAAAAATGGGAGTTCTAAAAATAGAATTTCTATTTTTAGCAATTCGGGATGGATTCTTTATTTTAGTCATTCCTTGGAATAAAAATAGGAAGTAAAATTCGAATTTGATATTAACAGCAGTTTGTAAATTAATTAATTAATTCATATTGAGTTAATTAGTTAAGAAAAAAACAAACTTGAAGTCTATGTGAGGACATGCAACAGTTTATCGATTAATTGAGGAATTTATCCATCAGTTAAAGAGATAAGGATGAGTTCTAATTTGAGTAGTAATTAGTTGGCTCAGTTAACTGAGTCAAGTCCAATTATAATTGATTTAAACAATTTGTTTAAATTAATGTGAGTTCAGTTAGTTAATGCTTGCATGCATGTAATTGTTGCACTTTACATAACTGAGTATTCTCTCATAAATAACTCATGCATGTCAGTTCAAAGAAAGACCCAGTTGAGATAAGAGGAGGGACAATGTACTATCAATTGGATGGATTTTTCCTATAAAAAAAATCATCCAAGTAGAAGGATCAAGGTTCCTTGAGGATTGTGCAGTTTTGCAAGGTGTGAGATGAATGTGAGAGATTAGTGTTACACTTGGTAACAAGAGGATCACCCAGGAAAACCTACACAAGGAAATAGGAGGCTTGGAGTGTAGAGGAGAAGGTTTAGGAGAAGTCTTGATTGCCTGTGAGCATCTAGGAGGATTGCATTGAGAGCTGGCTAGTTGTGAGAGTTGGGGCTTTGTGTAATCCTCATGTATTTCAACCTTCATCTATGAGGATTGTACTGAGAGCTGGCTAGCTACTTGAGAGCTAAGTCTTTGAATAAATCCTATGTATGATAATATAGAGTTGGGGTTTTAGGCTGAGCCTTTCCCCGGTTAAATTCTTCTTTATTATGTGTGATTGATTTCCCCATATTAGTTATATCTGTTCTTATTAATGTCGCTCATGTTCGATTAAGCTTCTGCTAAATTGGTTGTAGAAGTAGATCAAGTATTTTGCTTTAGTCTATTGTATTATGAGGCGATCTACAGGTGGGAATTTCTACATGATATCGAAGCTAGCTGATTTGTAGAAAAATTCTACAGTGTATCACAGCCAGGTTATCAAGGAAGAATAGTATATTGAGAGGATATTTAAAAGTTTTGAGTTTCGGACTGAGAGTTTGCAGAGAAGATACGAAAATTTATGTACAAAATTTTCAAAAAAAATAGCATATTTGGATTTCTTGTAGAAAAATACCCAAATTAAAAAAAAAATTGGCTGAATCAGAGTTCGGATGAGGGAGATATCACTAATTTAAGATCAGCTCTTTTTCCAGGAAATTTTGTGACGACAACAAAGATGAAATAGATTGGTGTGCTACCGAAGAACCTATATGCACTTGAGGTACAAGATGCATGCAAAGCCTTGAGGAGCAAGGGAAAGGTTAGATACATGGTAGTTGAGAGGGAGAGTAAATTACCTCTCAACATGTAGTGCCACACGAAGTCTCATACAATTATGGAGGAGTCACAATTGGTGAAGCGGCTTCAGGAGGTTGTGGAGTAGCCACAACTAGAGAAGTTGAGAGGAGATCGAGTACATACATCTACTCATGTAGAGACCTCCAGTAGGGGAAACTTTGATCCAGGTGGGCAAAGAGATCACATGCAGCCAAACCTTTGGGTAGGAGGTGGGGCAATGTGTAGTGATCGTGCCAAGGAGGAGGGGCAAGATCCTAGAGGTACCCAACCTCTTTGAATTGACTTTTCTATAGTAACCCTCATGAGGAGTAGCAAGACTCACTCATTGGCTAGAGATAGATGTGAATGGAGCGGTAGAGAGAGCTACAACGCAGGAGTTCCAGGATTGTGTAGAGCTAGAAGGCTGCAACGATGCAAGAGGCACATGAGTGTTCCACTAGGGCACGATGACACAAAGAGCTATGCAACAGTGTGAGATGCATGGAGTGTTGCAGTGGCTCAGATGTCAGAGAGGGAGCACTTGTGAGTAGCAGGTAGAGTTTTAGCATTAGAGTATGTTTCTAGCCCAACAAAGAGGTCAGTGGGGAGTTTTTTTGTTCCGAGAGTTTCTAGAGCAACCACACTTGGTAGAAGTGTTGCATGGAGAACATTCGAGAGGTACAAGATTGGGTTTGAGTGGAAGTCTTTCTCGTTGAGACAGAGTGTTCAAAAATGGCAACAAGAAATGTTAAAAATAACAGTTTGGGTACCAGTGCTTGATTGAGCAAGAGGGAATGAAAAATGGAAGTGCTAAAAATAGAATTGTTATTTTTAGTAGTTCAGGATGGATTCCTATTTTAGTGATTCCTGGACTAAAAATAGGAAGTAAAATTGAAATTTGATATTAACAGCAGTTTTTAAATTAATTAATTAATTCATCTTGAGTTAATTAGTTAAGGAAAAACAAAATTTAAGTCTATGTGAGGACATGCAATAGTTTATCTATTAATAGAGGAATTTATCCATTAGTTAAAGAGATAAGGATGACTTCTAATTTGAGTAGTAATTAGTTGGCTCAGTTAACTCAGTCAAGTCTAGTTATAATTGATTTAAACAGTTTGTTTAAATTAATGTGAGTTAAATTAGTTAATGTTTGCTTGCATGTAACTGTTGCACCTCAAATAATTGAATATCATCTCATAAATAACTCATTCATTTCAGTTCAGAGAAAGACCCAGTTGAGATTAGAGGAGGGACAATGTACTATCAATTGGATGGATTAGTCCTATAAAGGAAAATCATCCAAGCAGAAGAATCAAGGTTCCTTGAGGATTGTGTAGTTTTACAGGGTGTGAGATCAGTGTGATAGATCAGTGTTACACTTGGTAACATGAGGATCACTTAGGAAAAAGTGCACAAGGAAATAGGAGGCTTGGAGTGTAGAGGAGAAGGCTTAGTAGAAGTCTTGATTTCCTCTGAGCATCGAGGAGGATTGCACTGAGATCTGGCTAGTTGTGAGAGCTAAGGATTTGTATAAATCCTATGTATGATAATATAGAGTTGGGGTTTTAGGCTAAGGCTTTCCCTAGGTAAACTATTTTGTGTTATGTGTGATTGATTTCTCCATATCAGTTATATGTGTTCTTATTGATGTTGCTCATGTTCGATTTAGCTTCCGCTAAATTGGTTGTATAAGTAGATCAAGTATTTTGCTTTAGTATATTGCATTATCAGGTGATCTACAGGTGGAAATTTCTACATTGTATCGAAGCTAGCTGATTTGTAGAAAAATTCTACATTTTAAGAAGCCATAGGTAGGCCCTGAATCACTAGCATGTTTTTTTCTACCATGAAATCTTTAATCCACAATGATATCTCCTTCAAGAGTCTTCCCCAATCCTCACTAACCATGGAAACAAATAGATGGCCCTCTCGAGTAAACTCGACAATGTACCCTTCTAAGGTGGCTCACACCTTAAGTCGACAACTCGAGTTAGGTCTCTATTGAATTGTTGTAACTCAATGAGGTTAGATTAATCCTAGGTATGAGGGGATCTACTATGGTTATCGATATTTTCTTTTATCTATAGCCTTCACAATTAGTTGTAGAGGTCCTCTAGAAACTTGCACCATAACATCTCATAGTAGTCACTTGTAGGCTCCACATACAAAACAATTATGTAAACACAGAATAGTGCTAGTCTCAATAGACTCACAGACAACACTTCGGTACACAATCCTTATATATATGTGTGTTTTGTGTTTTTCTTCATATTTTATGCACTCCACTTGAACTATTGGATTCTTCCTCGGATGCCCTGCCCTTTCCTTTTTGGCTTCTTCTATGGCTTGCGTGTGACTTCTTCCTCTCTTGTTAATGATTCAGTAGACTTGGCTATGACTATGACTTCATGTCTCTCTCTTTTCCCTAATTGACCTTACACAACTAACAAAGCTTAGTGTATTCCTTCTCTTTCCTCAAATGCTTTCTTCACGACTTCCCATCACTCATATTCGGTCAAAATATGAAAGAAACTTGTCCTCCAAAAAGAAGGACCGAATAACACATTTGATAATGGCTAGAATTTTAGTAGAAAGCGACATTCATAAAGGATTGTATATGAGTATGGAGATAGTGTAATGTGTTAGTACAAATATACATTATTGAAGAATTATATATGCATGGAAACATTGGCAGGTGACATAATCAATATACAATTATTGGACTACTTAAATATTGCTTTTAAATGTTTACAATTTCATGTCTATGGTCATTTCGGAGATGATTACTCTTTACATTTTGGAGAGAAGTTATGATGGAAGGATGTACAGGGTAAGGAAATTTTAATATCCCTGGCAAAGGTACCGTAAAAAATATTTTAAAAATCGTGTATTACATATTAAAAAATATTACTTATTTAATTTAATATATATAATGAAATACATGGAAGCAAGGCGAGAAACAATTGCTTTAAGAATTAGTTGTAAACGTAACTTTAATATTCATGAAACTAAAATGAATATGAGAATGGAAGAGTGAAGAGATGAACTCTATTCTTGAAAAAGGTTTCATGGAGCCATGGTTTCATGGAGCCATGGAAGAATATTGATGCTCTGTCATTACAACTTTTACTTTATTCAATATTCAGTGTGAAAATAAATAAATAAATAAAAATCTAAAAATTGGGCCTTGATTTTTTTGAAGAATTTATATTCTTTTATATAAATAAATTGTATTTTCCAAGTTGGTATATTATTTGAGTTTTAGGACTAATGAGTCATTGTTTTAGGAAAGCTATGGATAGGTTATATTTTGTGCATAAAGAAAAATCAAATCTACATTGAAAAAAGTATAGATTTATGAATGATTTATTGAGTGATTTTAGAAAATAGGAAAATATGCTTTATGGAGTGATTTTAGGATTTAGGAAAATCTAATTTGGAGTGATTTATGGGCAATTTATGGAATGATTTTAAGATTTAGAAAAAATATTGCATTTTCTTAATTCTACTTATTGTAAGCCTATTGAAATGATAAATAATGTCCAAATCTATGTAGAATAAGACAAAAGAGAGAGGAATGAGTGATTTTAAATAATTATATGTACAAAATTTGTTGAATGAAATTAAGTACTATAGGGAACTCACTCTAGAATTACTTCATCTACTCTAGTGTTTCCTATAGTAATGTGGCAAAAATGATTGATTTGAAATAGATTAGCGTGTGATTAACCTTGTTGGGTTCAGGGATTCCAAGCATTAAAAGATAACTTATCTATGCATCAATTTTTTAAAATACTTTTCATGTGTGAGATCAATATTTATTATATTATATTTTTTAGAAAATAAATTGCATATGCATTATATTATGTTAGATTTATTTAAGGAAATAAGTAAATGTTTGCATGCTAGAAAACAGCTATTGTACAAAAAAGTATTCGTTTTCATGTAAGAAAAATAACTACCATAGGATTACTACATGTTCACATGCAAAAACAACTACCACCCATCTAGAAGTTTTGTTTCTTTAAAATGCTCCATGAATTATTGAAAAATGAAGATAGTTCAATGAGACTAATCTTGGAAAATATTTGCATGAGTTATTGAAAAATGATTTAACAAGAATGATCTTGAAAATATTTGCATGAGCTATTTAAAATGAAGATAAATTAAGGATGGTAAGCCTTCAGTGGATTGCATGGATTCATGAAATAATTTGCCTTAGTGGGTTTTGAATAAACCATAAATCCGTGTGAACCATGTTGTTATCTTGAAAAGACTTAGGAAATTTGTATTTTCTTTTGTCTTGAAAGTCCTTAGGAAAGTTGTATCTTTTTTTATGCATGGATAAAACAACTATTTAGGACAGATTTTCTTAAAAATTATGTGTCTTTCCATGTACTATTATGATTTATTTTGGAAAAGAATATTTATAGAGCTACACAAAACAATAGTCACAATGTTATATCTCTTGAAAAGAATAATTATTTTGACCTCAGTTATTTATATTAATATGACATTAACCATAAATAACTTTAATATATAAAATATAAAACTCCTAATAAATAATTTATTTAAAAAAAACTCAAATATAATCCTTAAAAATATATATATAATAATTTTTGTATTATTTAATAATTAACTTATAAAATAAAGCAATTACTTAAAAAACACCCATAACTATAATAAACATATAAAGTAAATAAAATACTCAAGAATAGAAGTCCACAGATATAAACCTAAATTTATCTTTGTTAAAATAAGAAACAAACTGACATAATATAATCCCTAATTTCCATATTAAAATTAAAAATAAACTAACATAATATCTTCACTAATTTCAGCCATTAAACTTATAACATCCTTTTCAGCCTAATAACAAGACCATCCCTGATTTCCATATTAAAATAAAAAATAAACTAACATAATATCTTCCCTAATTTCAGCCATTAATCCTATAACATTCTTTTCAGCCTAATAACAAGACCATGTGATTGAGTTGAAAAGGTGATGGTTCTCTTGAAGGACCATTACGAGTTCGGTGCTTCATGGTTATGTTTTCCTCGATACCCTATAATAACAGCTGCTGTATTGCGCGCACTCCTTTCTACATATTTCCTGATGAAGCACTTTTCCGTTCTGCATTTATAATAATTTATGTGTTTCAGAAAGAAATAAATTATAATTAGTGTAAGTCAAGAAGAAATAAATTAGTGGGTAATAATTTTCAAAGATTCATTACTCAATATCTATCATTATTTATTTGAAATAAATATATAGAGCCTATCCATACCTTGGATTAGGATTTTTATTGATATGCTTGGTTCCATATTTCCGCCATCGGTATCCATCATCCAGAAAATCATCATCACTGATTATTTGTAGGACGTGTTCTTCCTCTCCATCATCTATACTCCTGTAATTTGACCACCACCCCAAAAATGAGCTTATAATTTTTTTGTACCTATTTTATAGCGCATAAATGCATGCAAATATCAAAAGAATGTTAAAAAAAAAATTAAAAACACCTGGGCATTGAGTACTCGACATCAGTAAAATTTGGATGACTGGTTGACAAGAGTTGATTGCAGGGTTTTCCTTGTATAGATGATACTGCATCAAAACGTTCATCCATTTTCCGTTTGTGGAGACTTTCAAGGGTACCACCAACTGCCATTGTCTGAGGTTGTTGTGGCTTTGGATGTTCATGAACATCTCCTTCGTATTCAATCTTGGTCACTTGCCCATTAAGAAAGCATACTATTCTCTTTTTCATCTGACAGTCTGAGTAAGCACATTTGAAATAGTGGCGAATATAACTGCTGCCTTTAACCAACCTTCTCCCGTACTTCCTCCACTTATATCCGTCGTCATAAATATATGGCGAAGCCATATCTTGACAAACTTTGAACCCTGAATCATTCTCAGGACTTGAAGGCTGATCCTGGTCACACAAACAATGTTTTACTCATCAGATATCACTGGTGGATGACCCTGCCCGTTCAATGGACGATTCATATGCTATCCACATTGTCAAAAATTAAGAAAGGTTTATAATCGTCAAAAAGTTGATTCTGCAATAATTCTAATTTTTTTTATTTGAACCTAAAATTAACTTATATTCTCATTTAACATTGAATAAAAATTATGTCATTATTTTATTTCAGAAAAATATAAAATTTATAAGGGAGTTAGGAGAGTGGGAGATTATTTATAGATTTGATTTAAAAATAGAGTTTCAATATGTTTTTTTGAAGTTAAAATTAACTTATATTCTCATTTAACAGTGAATAAAAATTATGTTATTATTTTATTTCAGAAAAATACAAAATTTATAAGGGAGTTAAGAGAGTGGGAGATTATTTATAGATTTGATTTAAAAATAGAGTTTCAATACGTTTGTGATGTGGGGAGTGTTACAAATAATTAAGGTTAATAGTTGGCATTGTAGCTGGGGCTGAAGCTTGCCATTTTTAAGAAAATCTTGCAAATGAAGGTATTTGAGGATTTCATTATTAGTCATCCAATAAATGGTTAAACTCAAAGAGAAAGCCATAGCCATCACCGTTCAACTTCCAATTTACAAAAGATAATAATGCAAAATGAGAATTTCTGCTAAGTAGAGTTTCATGTGTAAGAGGCATATGAATTCCTTGGTAGATGAGAGGCATATGAATTCCATGGTAGATGTGCTGCCTAGTAAAGGAGTTGGCTAATAAAGAATGTTGAAATAGGATTAAACCTTTAAGGTGAAAGTAGAAATTAAACTATGGTGCATCAATCACAATAAGGGGAATTAGGTGGCAATTAGTGGACAACTTAGTAATTGGAAGACCGGATGGTCTCATGGCAGATATCATTCTCTACATTCAGAATTAATACGTTGAAAGCTGGAGACTTTGCTTTAATGCCAGGGTTCGGCCCCCAAAACAGCAGACATAGGTTTATATTGGTGCTTGAAACTTGGGACAGCTTGTGGATTTGAGTCAAATTTAGAAAATGCAAGTGGGATCTATAATATAACTTCTCCATGGGCGAGGTGAGGGGAGCATGCTCGAGCAGCAAAGCCTTAATGGCGCTAGTTGAGAGCTGTCACTGTGATAAATGTAGCAGGGACTTTCTAGCCAGTGCAATGAATAAATCATGACATCATAATAAAAGTCACGAGTTTCCACCTTGGTTGACTGACGGGAGGACGTTTATATAAGCTGTCAACATTGCCAGAGGCGTTGGAGGTGTCGCGGAGGGAGAATTACAACTCTCTACCCACAGGGAGAATGATGAGATTACCCGTGAGCTAGGTTACATTTATGTGACTATGGAGCACATTATGTCTTTACTCAGTAGCTAAGGAGAAATGATGGCTATGGAAAATTAGATTCAAATGCAAACTTTTCAGCTAAAATATGGATTTGTTACACAGAAAAATAAATAGGTTACAATACAAATTGTATCCATTTAATAAGTTACAATACAAATGGTATAAAATGGATAGTTGTCTGAGAAAATGGGAAGCCACAAACAACAAAGTAGCAGGGGGAATTAACTTCCGTAAAGATAAGGGAGGAGGCCACAAACCAAGCTCTTATTTAAGAACCAGTAATGCAAGAGGGAGCAGAGGCAACTTGAGGACTGAACTCTGATAATGGGTCATCAAGTGGAGGCTAGTTTAACTGTTATTCTTGCTTTACATAATACAAATATGTAATAGTGGAAGGTCCTGAGAGGGCATCAATATAGTTTTATAGTAAATCTAAACTGTAGCAGAATTCAAAGGCTTTTTTTTTCCTGTATGAACTCAGTAGCAGAGCTATTAATTGAATTTTCAGATATTTAAAATGATAGGACCTTGTAACCTGTTTGATGTTAATATAAATGCTTACTTTCTAGTGTAAATAAAAAATGAAAAATTACAATTTTTTAATCTTCTCGAAACAAAACCAAACAAAAAACTTATTCAATCTAACTTAAAACTAAATATAATATATAAACTATCCAGAAATATTATAAGACAAAACCTTGTTAACTTCCCCACAAAAAAATAAAAGCTTTGATCTAGGCAAACACAAACAAAACAGAAAATTAAATTAGTGTACCTGTAAGCTCAATGACATATATCTGAGAATTAATTGTGATCTATGGGCTATCACATAAATTTTCATTTGCATGACAAACTCCTGTTTACTCGTAAGGCCAGAAGATGAGCAAAGCTGATACAGTGATATATGTGTGTAATTATTTCAAGCTCAGGTGTCTTGCATAGTCACGGCCTTGGCTCTTCAAGCTTCCAGAGGTCACCACTGCCTTACCTCATCAAACATTTAACAGTCATCACCCCCTCACAGCCTGCATAAACGAAAGAGCAACAACGCCTCCTAAACTACTATTTTAATTGCTGTAACCTAGATGAATTTTTGTATAAATATAGATGCTGAGCCTAGGAAGATCAATCCACTCTAGGTTTTTGGTTGTGTAATCAAACAGCTGTAGCTATTGTTATCTGTTTTTTCCTGATTTTCTGTGTATTTTTGTTTCTTTCATTTTGGTATCAGAGCCAAATGAACTCATAAACCATAACCTTTTTGAGTAGATGTGAATTAGTGTTGAGGGAATGTCGTGTGAGGTTTTTGCAGAGGGAGAGATAAATATTTGTGTGTGTCTATTGCTTGATCCACGGAAGTAAACTGTGCATTGTGTAACTGTGTAACTTGTGTGAGGCTATCGTTGAAGTCCACTAGTTGCTGTAGAGGGATTGTTTGAAGTCCACAAGTTAAGATTTGTTTTGTTTTGGTGTATGAGGGAAAGGGAAGTAGTCCCGCCACCATTGTCGTAAGTAGATCGGACTATAATCAGTCTTACTAGCCACACTATGCGATCATAAGTCGTAGCAGATAGTTGCCAAGGGTTTTTGCAGTTACAGCTGCTGGTCCTCAGTCGTACGTGTGATAGTAGACAGTCCACCATCCCGGCATCATAATCCAAAGCCAGCGTGCAGAGAAGAGAGTCGTGAAGTTAGAGTTTAGAGTTGTTTAATGGTCCAAATTGCTACAGTGAAACCCTATTGGAATGTGAAAGCCGTGAAGGAAGAGCTCTTTAACCCTGCAAAACTTACTTTAGTGTTGTATGCTATTGGTATGTTTAACTTTGCCATTTAAAGGAGAGTTGTGTAATTTGGGGTTAAAAAAATATTGCTACAATTTTTTTTTCTTTTGTGGATGTTAGGGAGTGGAGTGTATGCAGAAGGAAAGCAGAATTTCCCTATTTCCTTTGGCACTATTTTATTCATAAACCTGTTGAAAAGTATTTGGCTGGGTATGACGACTTTTGTTGAAAAGTATTTTGCTAGGTATGACGACTTTTGTTTTAGTTTATTTTGGAGGAAGACTTTTTTTATTATTTGGAAAAATTAAAGTACTATGTAAACTGATTTAAAATGGCTTCGAATACCAATACTACTCAATTTATTCCTATTTTAACTTAAAAAAAAGTTATGATTTTTGTTTTATTGGAAGGAGAACATGGTTCAGTTCTCATGATTTTTGGGAATTTGTTACTAATGGGTATCTCTAGCCTCTTAATGACCCAGCATAGATGGCTCTTACAAATGTTAAACGAACTTTTTTGAGAGAGAACATAAAGAAGGATAATAAAGCTCTTGGTCTTATTAAAGAAGGCTTAGATGATGTGATACTTTCAAAAGTATCAAATGCAAAATCTTCCAAGAAGTCACTTGACACTCTTGAATCATGTTATCATGGTGTAGCTAAAGTAAAGAATGTCAAGTTACAGAATTAGATAAGAGGTTTAAAAATATGAAAGACAGTGAAGCTATGGATGTTTTTACGAACTCAAGTCATGAGTGTTGTTAATCAATTGCGACAATATGGAGAAGACTTCTCAAACAAGAGGGTGATAGAGAAAGTCCTTAGAAGTTTTCCAAAGAAATTTGAAGCTATTGGTGTATCTATAAAAGAGTTCAAGGACACAAGTCAAATGAAAATTGAAGCTATGACTAGTTCATTGATTGCACATGAAATTGATTGCACATGAATCCAAGATATCAATATATGTTGATAGCACGTAGGAGAATGCCTTCAAAATGAAAGACAATGAAGCTATGAATGTTTTTATGACTCAAGTCATGAGTGTTGTTAATCAATTGCGAGAATATGGAGAAGACCTCTCAAATAAGAGGGTGATTGAGAAAGTCCTTAGAAGTTTACCAAAGAAATTTGAAGCGATTGGTGTATCCATAAAAGAGTTCAAGGACACAAGTCAAATGAAAACTGAAGAGTGGATGCATTCGTTGATTGCACATGAATCAAGGATATCAAGGTATGTTGTTAGCACTTTGGAGAATGCCTTCAAAACTCACCTTCAATTTCATAGAGGAAGAGGGAGAGGAAGGTTGAGTAATAGAGGATAGGTCGCACAGTAGTTGATCAAAGATGTTTGCGAGATAATTATGATCATGAAGATAAATCTCAACAAGGTCCTTCTAATTTAATGAGGGGTTACAATAGAACCTGGCATCGAGGAAATTAAAGGTATGATATGTCTATACTTCAATGTTATTATTGTAAAAGATACGACCATTTTTCTACTAAGTGTTCGAAGAGGCATGAAGATGCTTATAAGAAATCTACACACATCTCAAAAGAATTTGAATACATTGAGAAGCCAATGTTTGTGACTTGTAACGTGACTCGGTAATGTTCGAATGATATTTGATTTTAGATAGAGGTTGCAACAATCAGATTACTTGAAACAAATATTTGTTTTCCAATATAGACACAAGTATTGAGTGTGAAGTCAAGTTGGGTAATGATATTAAGGTATGTGTTAGAGGGAAAGGAATGATTGTTATTTATACTAGAGATGGTGATAGAATAATAATTGATGATGTCTATTATGTACCTTGCTTGAAATTGTATCTCATGAGCATTTGACAATTGATAGAGAAAAGGTATAGAGTGTTCTTCAAGAATAATATATGTACTATCATTGACAAATACCTAAGAAAGCAGTTGATAGCAAGGGTAGAAATGACAAAGACTAGGATGTTTCCTCTTATAATGAGAAATGAATTGTCTCCCTCCTTGAATTCTTACAAACTAAGAATTTTGATGAATCGTGGTTATGGCATTTAAGATATGATGATTTATATTTTGGTGGTCTAGATTTGTTGTAGAAGAAACACATTGTGAAACGGTTACCTAGTATTCAACAACTCACAAGTTCGTGTCAAAGTTCTATACTTGCAAAACATCAAAGACAACAATTTGTATGTGGAGTTCCGTAAAGGGTGAGAGCTCGATTGGAGGTTGTTCACATAGATTTATGTGGACCAATGCAAACACCTTGTTTGGATTGTAATGTTTACTTTTTGACTTTTATTGATGACTTTATCTCCTCAAACAAAAATCTTAAGCATTTTTTGCATTTAAAAGATTTAAAGCTATGGTTGAAAAGGAAAGTGGAAATCTTATTAAAATTTTGAGATCAAATAGAGGTGGTGAATATATGTTAATATATTTCATTGAGTTTTGTCAATCGAATGGAATCAATAGGAAGTTTATTGCACGTTATACTCCACAACAAAATGGAATAGCTGAAAAGAAGAATCGAACTATTATGAATATGGCTTGAGGCATGTTGAAGGAAAAGAATCTACAAAATGAATATAGGGGAGAAGCGATATCTTTTGTTGTCTATATTCTTAACAGAAGCCTCACTAAGAGCATGAAGGATCCAGTTCCCGAAGAAGCATGAAATTGTAAGAGTTGTCATATATGTCATTTAAGAATTATTTGTTGCGTTTCTTATGCACATGTTCCTAAATAATTGAGAAATAACTTAGATGATAGAAGTGAGAAATGTATTTTTATTTGATATAATGAGAAGTCTAAAGCATATAGACCTTATAATCCCATCACCAAGAAATATATTACGAGTAGAGATGTTGAGTTCAAGGAAGAAGAAGCTTGGGATGGAATGTATTTTTATTTGATATAATGAGGAGTCTAAATCATATAGACCTTATAATCCCATCACCAAGAAATATATGACAAGTAGAGATGTTGAGTTCAAGGAAGAAGAAGCTTGGGATGGAAGCATAGATCAATTTGTTACAGAGACAAGTGTATTATCTCATTGAGATGATAATGAAGATGAGCAAGAAACACGAGGTGGACAACCAATTCCATATACACCTGGTACAAGCACCTCAATAATTTAATCGCCAAGAGTGAGTCCATTACAGTTCAAAATATTGAGAAATCATGAACATGGCGAACCATCACGTTATGGTGGACAACAAACAACATGATCGAAGGTAAGTAATGATTCTAATCCTACAATAACTACATTGAAGAATATAATTAAAGGTGAGAAGAGTAGAATTTTAAAGGAATTGTATGAGCAAAATGATGAAATAGATCAATTTTCAAAGTTTGCATTACTTACAAATTATCAAGTAAATTTTGATGAAGATATGAAAGAAAAAGTTTGGATAAAATCCATGGATCAAGAAATTGATGCTATAGAAAGAAATAATACTTGGGAACCTATAAATTTGTGTGAAGGTAAAAATAATATAGGTGTTGAATGGATTTACAAAACTAAAGTGAATTTTGAAGGTGAAATTGAAAAGCATAAAGCAAGACTTGTAGCTCACGGGTTCAGTCAACAACCTGGAATTGATTATAATGAAACTTTTGCACCTGTAGCTAGACTTGACACAATAAAAATAGTATTAGCTATTGCTGCACAAAATAAATGGAAAATCTATGAGATGGATGTTAAGCATTCATTTTTAAATGGTTTTATGGAAGAAGAGGTTTATGTGAAACAACCCCATGGATATGAAATTGATGGTGAAGAAGATAAAGTTTCCAAATTAAAGAAAGAATTATATGCATTGAAACAAGCACCCTAAGTATGGTAGAGTAGAATTGATGAATATGTGAATAACAATAGATTCATGAGATCCCAAGTTATCCAACTTTGTAAACAAAAGTAAATGAGGATGGTAAAATTTTGATTGAATGCATGTATATTGATGATTTGATTTTCAGTGGAGATCTCTCAATAGATGATTTTATGACAAGCATGAAAACAAAAGTTGATATCACTCATTTAGGCCTAATGAAATATTTTCTTCATATTGAAGTAACTCAATCTCAATATAGTATTTTCATTTGTCAATCTAAGTATGCAAATGATATATTGAAAAGGTTCACGATGGAAAACTGTAAGCGAGTTGTAACCCCAATTGCAATTGGTACAAAACTCAGTAAGGATTATCATGGTTCACATATTGATCCAACCTTGTTTAAACAATTGGTTGGAACTCTTATGTATATGACTACAACAAGTCCCAATATAATGTTTGGTGTAAGTTTAATTTCAAAATTCATGGAATCTCCTAACAGTACCAAATTTCTAGTGGGAAAAGGATTTTAAGATATGTTGTTGGAACAAGAAATTATGGTATATTTTATGCATCTCATTCAGATTTTAAACTAACTCGATATAGAGATAGTGATTTTTGATGTAATATTCGTGACACGAAGAGCACATCTTCGTATGTGTTGAGTTTTGGTTTAGGTGTAGTTCCATTGGCATCACTGAAGAAATCCGTTGTGACTCTATCATTAGGTGAAGCAGAGTATGTTGCAACCACAACAATAGCATGTCAAACTGTGTGGATGAGAAGAATTTTCAAAGAGTTGTTGCATGAAGAGAAAGAACCCACTCATATTTTATGTGAAAACAAATTTGCTATTACATTATCAATAAATCATGTTTTCCATAAGAAGAGTAAACATATTGATAAGAGGTATCATTCCATTCGAGAATTAGTAAGCAATAATGAAATATGTATGGTTTTCCGTATATCAAAAGACGAGTTTTCACACAAAACCCTTTGGAAAATAGTTGTTTGAAACTCATAGGGAAAACATAGGGGTATGCATGATGTAACTACATTTTTTATGTAATAACAAACTTTTTTTTGGTGAAATAATTAAGGGGGAGAATGTAACACCTAGTCACTAATTAACACTCATCATAGATAAATATACAAATAAAAAAAAAAAAAAAAAATATATAAATATATATATATATATATACCTTAATTATAATGGCGACACACATTATTTGGATCTAAACCATATTACTTTTATACAATTAAATAAGAGAAATGACATTACTGCAAAAGTATGAGTGAGGTACTTAAATGGATTTTCATTACACCTATCGTATACTCAAGTGAGATTTATGTACATGGCATTTAAATTCTCGATCATTGTTCCCTGTTTACTTCATATGTACGTTAATGTTTTCTTTCAACCTCATCTGGTTGGCCTGTAATGGGATAGCCACCATCTGCCTAGTCCTTTCTCCATCAAGTGCCATCTGCAGCTAGCCATACTGTCTGATCGAGGTACAGGATCTGTCAGTCCACCAGAACCCAAGGAGTTATGCAAACGACCCACTGTTTAGTCTCTGTTGTTTGGTCATTTTTCTTGGGCTAAGTCTTAGAGTTGCATTCTCTCAAACCCTGGTAGGGTTGGTGGCATCCTTCTTCAAGCAATCTTTCCTATACCCATTATGCACCTTGGATGGTTTATTCAAAATTCCTCTGCACCCAATCATTTTGGCTCTGATTTGTGGATTGTTGCTTCAAGGTTACTCGGATATACAGGTAAATATGTCATGCAAATTTTTGGTTTGATAGGTAAATCATTGCAATTCACTGTTAGGGGTTTTTACTAAGGTTTTTCCTTATTTCTTGCACACATTATAGTTACAGTCTTCCCCTGAACTCATGTCATGGACAACCACTACCATAATCGCCTCCTATCGGGTAGTGTTAAATGGTTATTGGTTATTTAATGGCAACATATAATCTGTTCCATCCACCATGTTATTCTTTTAACTTATGAGAGTATGCTGATGCAGGAGGGCCTTAGCCGACTCTAAGCTCGTTGTGAGTGTTAGTCTATGGGAAAATCCGGAATTCCTTACTGCAATCCATGTGAGTATGAGGGCCTGCATTTCCTTAGGCAATTCTTGGCTCTTTTGAATTAAGTAGTTAATAGTTTCATGTGCGTTTTTCTGTTGAGGGTTTGTTTCTGGGTCACCATACCCCTCTTGGTATTAATTTGAACTATGAATAGACATGGGTATTATTAGAGTTTTGAGGGCCAACCTTATTGTCTGTTGAAATAATAATTTCAACTGCAGTATTATTTTACTTTGCGATGCGATCTTATCGCAGATCACAAATCTCATGCATGCACCTACCTCCATTTGTTCACTTGATTTCTGCCGATTGCGATGTTGCGATGCAATCCAATCGCATATCGTAGATCACACCCATTTGGTTCAAGCATTTCCCTGTTTTACAACGAATGCGATTTCGCGATGCGATTAAATCACAAATCGCAAATCGCAAAATTTCAATGGTTGAAGTATGGGCCTGCACATGAACATTACGTGAAGTTTTGGGTTTGACCGTCGTTTACTGCAGTGAAGAAATAAATGGTATTTACTCCTATTCGTAGATTGTAGGTAAATGTTTTTAATTTTATTATTTTTTTAAGTCACAGAAGTATGGCATAGTAAATGTGTGTAAGTTTTTTTTATTGTTGTATATGTAATGTAATATTTTTTTTTTCAGTTGACCATTGTAATGTGAGGAAAGCCCGGGGTGAAACACACAGCAGTGTGAATATGAAGAATTCAGTAGCATGAAGATGTTTGTTTTTTGTTGAAGAAACGAAATTTAATGGGTAGCAGAACATGTAAAAGAAGTTTTGCTTTACAACAGTAAATGTAAGATTTTGTTTTACACAGCAGTGAATGTAATTTTTTGTGATTGAAGTCTGTTTTTACAACCCTGAATGTAAAAGAGATTTTTACACACAGCAATGTAAAATCTCAGGAGGAGACAGAGTAATTATTTTTGTTGAAATGTTATTGGTGAATCCCTCTAAAAGACAAGAAGAAATTTGTAACTGAAGTTGTCTTTGATTAATGAATACAAGTTTTATTTTGTATGAGGAAAAACTCTGTCTGCTCAGTTTTTTTTTTTAAGGCTTCTCTGTGCTAAGATCTTGTGGAGAAAAATAGAGCATTGTCTCTGTGTTCAGTTAGTTTGTTTCTGGAATTTTACCAGAAAAATTTCCAACAGTGGTATCAGAGATGACTAGGCTCTTTGAAGGTGTTAAAGAAGCTGAAGGAAGGTTTCTTGCTGCAGCAGCTTCTTCAGAAGAGTGAAGACTGAGTCAAGAAAGGTTTCAAGTATTTCTCAAAGTTTTTTTTGTGTTGCTGTTGGAAACAATGAGTTATTTTAATACACACTCAAGCATTTTAAATCATAGTTAAGGAGTGCAAGAATGGCTAGCACCAGCACCAACACTAGCATGGGTATGTTTAATACTCAACTCCCACAGTTTAATGGGAAAAACTATGACTATTGGGCAATAACCATGAGAGCCCTCGTATTTTTATATCAAGCAGTGTATGAGAGTGTGTTTCCAAGGACAGCAGGAGCTAAGACATCCAAAGAAGCATGGTAAACTCTCAAGACAGCCTATCAAGGCATGGAGAAAGTGAAGAAAACAAAAATACAGTTGCTGAGGAGAGATTTTGAGAACATGTGCATGAAGGAGTCAGACAATATTGACTCATTCTTCACACATGTGATTGGCCTAGTCACACAAATAATGTCTCATGGAGAAATTCTTGAAGAAAGGAGGATTGTGGAGAAACTATTGAGGATCCTACCCTCAACGTTTGATGTGATTGTCACCACTATAGAAGAGACAAAGGATCTCTCAAAATTTTCAGTTGATGAACTTCATGCATCACTGATAACACATGAGCAGAGGTTGAGTAGAAATGAAAACTCATCTCTAGAGCAAGCCTTCAAGACCCAAATGTCCTTTGGAAGAGGAAGAAGTCAAGGCAGAGGAAACAAGAGAGGAAGAGGCAGAAGCCAAAACAGAGGTGGAAGGAACAGTCCAGCAAATGCTCAAAGAAGACGCAACAATCCAAATCAGAACCAAGGATAAGGAAACAATCAACAAAGTGGACAATATCATGCTCAAGGATAAATGTATGAAAAATCCAATGTCCAATGCTATTATTGTAAAAAATATGGGCACTATGCCAATGAATGTAGGAAGAAACATCATGATATGAACAATAGATCTAGTCCAAATATGACTAGAGAAAATATTAGCCAAGATAATGTATTGTTAGCTTGTAATATGGCTGAAATAAATAGTGAAGACATATGGTTTCTAGACTCTGGTTGCAGCAACCATATGATAGGAAACATAACTTTGTTTTCTGCTTTAGAGCAGAATGTGAAATCACAAGTCACACTTGGGACTGATAGTAAAATTTATGTTATGGGTAAAGGAAAAGTTTAAATATTTACAAAGAAAGGTGAAAAGAGAACCATAGCAAATGTCTATTATGTTCGTGGAATGAAATGTAACCTCTTAAGCATTGGGCAGCTTGTTCAAAAGGGGTACAATGTTTTCTTTGTGAATGATGTATGCACCATCATGGATAGAGAACCCAGCAAACAATGTATTGCTGAAGTGAAGATGACAAGGAACAGGATGTTCCCTCTCAAAATAAGGGCAGATTTGAAAAACAAAAAAGTAATTGCAGCAATTACCCAAGAGGCTCTCCAAAGCATACCAAAGGATGAAAATTGGTTATGGCATTTGAGATTTGGACATCTCAACTTTGGAGGTCTTAACTTGCTGAGCAGAAAAGGAATGGTAAGAGGATTACCATTAATAGAGAAACCGGACAACCTTTGTGAAGGTTGTATCTTGGAGAAACAACACAGAGAAAGTTTTCCATCAGGGAAAAGCATAAGGGCAAAAACACCCTTAGAAATTGTCCACTCAAATCTATGTGGGCCAATGCAAGCTCCATCACTTGTAGGCAGCCAATATTTTCTAACATTCATTGATAATTTTACTAGAAAAACTTGGGTTTATTTCCTGAAGAACAAAAGTGAAGTGTTTGAAAAATTTCGCAATTTCAAAGCACTTGTGGAAAATCAAAGTAGGTTGCGCATCAAAGTTTTGAGAACTGACAGAGGAGGTCAGAATATCTCCAAGGAATTCCTACAGTTTTGTTGAGAAAATAGAATTCACAAGCAATTTATAGCTAAGTACACCCCGCAGCAAAATAGTGTTGCTGAAAGAAAGAATAGGACCATCATGGATATGGCGAGGAGCATGTTGAAGGCAAAGCATTTTCCAAATGAGTATTGGTCTGAAGCTATAAACTGTGCAGTATATATTTTGAACAGGTGTCCTACAAAGGCAGTCATGAACAAAGTGCCAGAAGAAGCATGGAGTGGGAGAAAGAAAAGAGTTACCCACATGAAAGTTTTTGGATGTGTGGCTTATGCACACATTCCAGATCAGCTAAGGAAGAAGTTGGACATCAAACGGGAGAAATGTATTTTCATTGGATACATTGAGGAATCCAAGGCTTACAGGTTGTATATCCCATCTACCAAGAAGTTTTTTGTGAGCAGGGATGTTCAATTCATTGAGGAAGCTTGGGATGGAAGCATAGAGAAAACAGTAAATGTTAAGAACTGTTTGTCTCATGATGAAGATGATGATGAGATGGCTGAAATACATCCCCAAATAGCGGCACCAACACAAGGGCAACAAGGGACACCCTTGAGGAGAAATGAGAATGCTTCTCCAAGCACACCACAAGGACGAAATTCAAGTGCTTCCTCAAGCACTTGCACACCGAATGAAAGAGCTAAGAAGTTCAGAAGTTTAAGTGAAATTTATGATGAAGGAATGAATTCCTTGTTTGCTTTGTATTGTCATGTTGATGACCCTATTCATTTCGAAGATGCAATTAAAGATAAGAAATGGATAGAAGCCATGGATGAGGAGATCAATGCCATAGAAAGAAACAAGACATGGGATTTGGTTCAGCTATGAAAAGGTAAAGAAGCCATTGGAGTTAAGTGGGTTTATAAGACCAAAAGCAATGCTGAAGGGAAGATTGACAGGCACAAAGCAAGACTTGTTGTGAAAGGCTACAAGCAGTAACAAGGAAAAGACTATGATGAAACCTTTGCACCAGTAGCAAGGATGGAAACAGTAAGAATAGTGTTGTCTATTGTGGCACAACACAGATGGAAAATTTATCAGATGGATGTTAAATCTGCATTCCTGAATGGAGTGTTAAAAGAATAAGTTTATCTTGAACAACCTCGAGGCTATGAAGTTGAAGGCCAAGAGCATAAAGTATGCAAATTGAGGAAGGCTCTTTATGGGCTGAAGCAAGCTCCAAGAGCATGGTACAACAGAATAGATGCTTATCTGGTTGAGAATGGGTTTGATAAGTGCGATGGTGAACCCACACTCTACATAAAGGAGAAATATGGTAAGATTCTTATTGTTGTTTTATATTTAGATGATTTGATTTTTACTAGCAATGATGCTTTTCTCATTGTTGATTTCAAAGCAATCATGAAAAGTGAATTTGAAATGACTCACTTGGGTGTTGGGTATACGGCCAAAGTCCCACACTGACTAGAAGTGGGGAGGATCATGGGTATATAAGGATGGACACATATCTCCATTGGTATGAGGCCTTTTGGGGTAAAGCCCAAAAACAAATCCATGAGGGCTTAGGTCCAAAGTGGACAATATCATACCATTGTGGAGATATGTGGTGTCCAAAGTCTTTACAAGTGGTATTAGAGCCAAGTTCCGAAGTTAGCCAAGTGGATGAATCGTCGAAATGCCAAACGAAGGTGGTAGGCCCGAGTAATATCACGATGGGATTCGTGGATGAGCTCAGTTAGATAGGTGGTGTGCTCCGGATTCTTCATGGACGTGTCCTGGTCCCAACACAATGAAAAGGAGTTGACCTCGGATAGAGCAAGCTCTCGAGGTAGGTGGTGCTCCATGTCAGGCGTGTGCTTCCAACGCATTGGAGTGGAGAATCCTGGTTGGAAGAGTGGACGGATGGATGATCGTTTGAGGGGAGGCTCGATGGTCCTTTGTTCGAGGGGAGGATTATTGGGTATACGACCAAAGTCCCACATTGACTAGAAGTGGGGAGGATCATGGGTATATAAGGATGGACAAATATCTCCATTGGTATGAGGCCTTTTGGGGTAAAGCCCAAAAAAAATCCATGAGGGCTTAGGTCCAAAGTGGACAATATCATACCATTGTGGAGATATGTGGCATCCAAAGTCCTTACATTGGGCTTCTTAAGATATTTTATTGGAATTGAAGTAGACCAAAGTGAAAATGGTGCTTTCATTTCTCAAGTTAAATATATAGAAGCAGTGTTGAGGAGATTTAACATGCAAGATAGCAAGGCAGCTGTGACTCCAACTATAATGGGGTTGAAATTGACCAAAGAAGACAACAACAAGGATTTTGATCCAAAATTGTACAAGAGCATAATTGGCAGCCTTATGTACTTGACTGCAACTAGGCCAGACATTATGCACACTGTGAGTTTAATCTCCAGATTTATGGAAAGACTGAAAGAGATTCATTGGCAGTCAGCCAAGAGGATTCTAAGGTATGTGAATGGAACGAAGCGGTTTGGTATTTTATACTCCTCTTCTGAAAGTTTCATGTTGACAGGTTACATTGACAATGATTGGGCTGGAAGTGTGGATGATCGGAAAAGCACATCCAATTATCTCTTTCACATGGGTTCAGGAGCAATTTCATGGGCTTCTAAGAAACAACCCATTGTGGCATTGTCTACAGCAGAGGAAGAATACGTGGTAGCTACAGCAGCATCGTGTCAAGCGGATTGGATGAGAAAGATGCTAAGGAGCATATGCGAAGAGCAAGCAAATGCAACGATTATTTTTTGTGACAATAGCTCAGCTATTGCCCTATCCAAGAATTTTGTGTTTCACAAACGAACAAAACACATTGATACAAGGTTCCACTGCATCAGAGAATTGGTGAACAATGGAGAAATTTTCTTAAAACATTGCAAGACTCAGGAGCAGGTTGCGGATATTCTGACTAAGCCATTGCAACAGAAAAGTTTTGAATTTTTTAGAAAATGTCTGGGTATAACTGATAACCGAGCAGTTGAAATTAAAGGGGAGTGTTGAAATAATAATTTCAACTGCAGTATTATTTTACATTGCGACGCGATCTTATCACAGCTCGCAAATCGCATGCATGCACCTACCTCCGTTTGTTCACTTGATTTATGCCAATTGCGATGTTGTGATGCGATCCAATCGCATATCGCAGATCACACCCATTTGGTTCAAGCATTTCCCTATTTTACAACAAATGCGATTTCGGGATGCTATTAAATCACAAAATTTCAATGGTTGAAGTACAGGCCTGCACATGGACATTAAGTGAAGTTTTGGGTTTGACCACCATTTACTGCAGTGAAGAAATAAATGGTATTTACTCATGTTCGTAGATTCTAGGTAAATGTTTTTAATTTTATTATTTGTTTAAGTCACGGAAGTATGGCATAGTAAATGTGTGTAAGTTTTTTTTATTGTTGTATATGTAATGTAATATTTTTTTTTGAGTTGACCATTGTAATGTGAGGAAAGCCCGGGGTGAAACTCACACCAGTGTGAATATGAAGACTCCAGCAGCATGAATATGTTTGTTTTTTCTTGAAGAAACGAAATGTAATGGGTAGCAGAACATGTAAAAGAAATTTTGCTTTACTGCAGTAAATGTAAGATTTTGTTTTACACAGCAGTGAATGTAATTTTCTATAATTGAAGTCTGTTTTTACAACAATGAATCTAAAAGAGATTTTTACACACAACAGTGTAAAATCTGAGGAGGAGACAAAGTGATTCTTTTTGTTGAAATGTTATTGGTGAATCCCTCTGAGAGAGAGGAAGAAATTTGTAACTGAAGTTGTCATTGATTAATGAATACAAGTTTTATTTTGTATGAGGAAAAACTCTGTCTGCTCAGAATTTTTTTTTAAGGCTTCCCTATGGTAAGATCTTGTGGAGAAAAACAGAGCATTGTCTCTATGTTCAGTTAATTTGTTTTTGGAATTTTACCAGAAAAATTTCCAACAGAGTCTGAGGTTTTGGCACTATTTCATGATTGTATAGTGATTAGTAATTATGTATTTGAGAAATTAATCCATGTAATTATTTCCTTTTGATTTGGATACAGTGGTGAGTTACGAATTGTTGTATTTCCTTAGTATGGTTGTGTTTGGCGCTTGTGCTAACTGGTTATAGTCTTTCAACTTATTAGTCTTGTTCTTTCACGACAACGTTCCTCGATGTCCACCCCATGACTATCTGATTCTCGTTTTGCTTCAACAAGAACTCCTCATTTTGATTTCTGTAATTAATGATTTTATAATGTACTAACTATCACGATAAGTTCTATCTTCTCTGAAGACTTATCATTAAAAAAAAGATTCTTGGGTCGAGCATCTAGTGCTTGCAAGAAGTTCCACTGCTAGCCACGTCGTGTATCTATCTATCTATCTATCTATCTATATATATATATTGATTTCTTGTATATATATATATTGATTGCTTTTTTAATGATGAATTACTTTGTGCTTACATTATTCTTTGATGATTCCTACTTGTAGTTTTCATTGGATTTTCTAGGTTATGTAATTAGGATTGTGTCTTTTTTTTTTTATTCTTTCTTCTTCTCATAGAAGACTACCCAACTCTCTTCAAGGCAATAATCTCAATATACGATTTTCTTAAATTTAACATTCAAAATCAATTATACGTGTTATTGAAAGTGACCTACATTTGTTTGGAAATGGCATGTTAACTCAAGAAATTCATACAACGTGTATGTATACATATAGATATTTTACTCTTACTTTGTAGAATACCAAAGGCTATTTACTTTTTTGTGCAATTATACTCATGCATAGATTCTTGATTTTTCAATATAGTTATTATGCTCTGGATACACACATTATATTGTCTACCCATCTTGGTCCTCTAATAACCTCTAAACATTCCTACCTTCTCGGTAACCATAATAACTTATCCATAAATACTCACGTCATAGTGACACTTTATAACTTAAGGTTATTTTCTCTCTCCATTTACTTCATGCTACAATATTATTAGAGACATGTAATCACTAGCATCATATAACTTATTTCCTATTTAGACAATGTTAGCAGGCTCATTTTCCTACTTAACTGTCTACATTCCTCTAATTGGTAGCTATAATAGTAGACATGCATTTACATCATCGGAAGTTTAATTCGGTGCTAGATGAACCTCTCCACCCTTCCAATGAGAATGTGGCAATCACTTCCAAATATTCTCTCCCAAGATCCTCTTTTATCAGGTGCTCCTCTTTTCCCACTGATTAGTTTTCACAATTATGTGCCATAGGAATTCTAATTCGGTACTAGATGAACCTCTCCACCCTTCCAATGGAAATCTCTAGTCACCTCCAAATATTCCCCCCAGCTCGTATTTTCCCACTAATCATTTTTCTTTAAGACATCAATTTTATTACTTCAGTTTTATTGCTTCTTCTTGTGGACTGTGGAAATCACCTCCAAATATTCTCCCCCCAACCTCCTCTTTTCCCATTTATTAGTTTTATTTAAGACATCAGTTTTATTGCTTTGGCCTCACTACTCAAGTCCAACCTGGAAAATTTTATTGCTTAGCCCTCTGCAAAATGAGAATAGCTTCTCTCTTCAACTCAAGGAATCTCCTTTCTTTCTTTTTCTCCTCAAAACAACCTCTCTTTCCTCCTTCTCTCTTCTTTTTTAAGAGAAAGATAGGTAAAGAATAATTGTTTTCTAACTGATAATTGATAACTATTGGGTAAAAGAAAGTTAATGATGTTCAATAATTCTTTAGATCTTCCATAGAAACCATACTAATATTCTTATAGCTTTACTTTATTAAATTTAAAACGGATAACATGAACTTATTTATCCTTTTCTCAACTATAAAAATAAAACAATAAAATATTTTTTAAAAAATGACTTGACGTTCTGAAAATGTCACACATAATGTAAATGTAATTATTTCACAAATAAATGTATTCCACCTTCACCCCTTGGCTCTTCAAGCTTCAGGAGGTCACCACCCCCTTACCTCATCAAACATTTAATAGTCATCAGCCCCTCACGGCATGTAGAAATGAAAAGAAAGCACCCCCTCCAAAACTAATATTTTAACTGTTGTGATAGACATGAATTTTTGTATAAATATATATGCTGAGCCGAATAACATCAATCCACTCTCGATTATTGTGTAATCGAGCACCTATAGCTATTGTTCTTTGTTTTTGCCTGATTTTCTTTAAATTTTTGTTTCTTTCACTATATAAACCAAAAAGGATTCTAAAGTTGAAATAGACAAAGATGATCTAGATTCACTTTTCATAGACATATGTCTTACTTCAAGACGTTGACTTTATTTGGAAAGCGGTAAATCTTCTGGTTCAATTTTCTAACTTGAAGGACTGGGCAGAGCACACAATGCTCTCATACCAATTCAAAGATTGACCAGAGTATAACACAACTTACATAACTCAAAGACGCAACTTCGGCTGCTAACAAAACCTACTCATAACATTGAAACAGTAAACCAGCAGCTAAGATGCATACCAGTACTTGGACTATGCGTCTTCACTCTTCATTCTTCTATCCTAGCTCAACTGTATTTATACAAAACTATTAATTCGGTTAATGCCTATTCAGGCTCAAAGGGTCATGGCGATGAGTATGGTGGTGCTGCCTCTTCGGTGGACAAGTCATGGTGGTCAGGCGGTGAGGCTATATTTGGTGTTTAATATGTGAGGCTGCTTAATTATTTCCATCACTCCCCTTAATTACCACTCACAACTTAACCTTGATTCAACATAACTTGAACAGGTTTACTGGTCTAAGTCGTATCTAGGCTTACAATGATTCAAAAACTTTGACATCAACTCTTTTGCTCGATTTCTTTTTCCTTTTCTTCCACACCTTGTATCCTATGAACTGCTTCATCTTTATCTTTTTGGAGTAGGTTCCAAATTTTAGTTTCTTTATCAATTGTTGCAACTCTTTCAAAACATATAAAATCCTGAACTGCTTCATCTTTTTTCTTCATCCCTTGTTGCAACTCTTTCAAAACATAGAAAATCATTTCAGGATATCCATGGATGTATTTTAAGTCTTCGAAAATTTGTTTGTATATGGACTGTTGCCACATTTCATCTTCTATATTTTTCTCTACATCATCAATCTTCTGATTATCAATTTGCTGCAACATAAGTTCATAATAAAATTTTACCTCTTCACTTCTCCAATACATGAAAATTTCATTTTCATTTTTAATGTCATCTATATTGTCTTCAATATTCATAGCTACAATTTCTATGCAGGCATGATCAATACACCGTTTTTCAAGCCATGCTTCAAGTAACTTTAATTCTTCATCATGTTTTGTTGCTTCTGTTCATTCTCTTCTCTACTTAGAGCTTCTTCCTCTTCTTCCTTCTTTAACTTTGTGGATGCCCCATAATCTTGAGTCTCCACCTTTGCTTATGTAAATGGGTTTCCTTCCACTTGGTTTTCCAACACAAGTGGGTTTCTCTCACCAAATAACAATGTATCAATAAGATATTTATGTCGCATCACTGTCATGAGTTAATTGCTCTTCATCAAATTTAACATTAGCAATTTCAATTGCTAGATTCACTAAACCAGATGCTTCTCCATTGCCAACATTATCTATGCCAAAATCAGTGTGCTGATAACACACCATCAACATTGTGATCCACTTTGAAGGGAGATTCACAAAATCCTTCATCTCTTTGTAGATTCACCATTACAAATCCATCTTCATTCTCATCTTCAAGCACTACTACAACAGGGTCAACAAGACTACTATATTTGACTTGTTTACTCCCTCTTACACCAAACTCTACTTCTATGATCTTCCATGCTTCATTGCTCTTGCACCAAACTCTACTTCTATGATCTTCCATGCTTCATTGGAAGTTGTAGCTTCTTCTATCTTGCACAAAAACTTCTCATCCAATCCATCTTTTATAAAATTTAATGCTAAATCATCACCTACTTCATCATATTGGTTATTAGACAGATGTTCAATTAATTCTTTAGCTAGAAGAAATGTAAGCATTCTAATAACCCACAAATCAAACTATTTATGAGTAAATATAAGTGGTGGTAGTAGATCAAAACCACACCAATCAGTTTAGATTTCTTCTTTGTGTTTGGCTAGACTTTTTAACCTCTTTGCTTTTATCATTAAGAAAAAGCAAGTTCCCATGCTCTTTAGAACAATGATTTCTACAACCTGGCTAACTACACAAATGCTGACCGCTCCGCAAGGAATTTGTTGCACTTAATGGTACATACACCTCTGCTCTCTCTGGAAAAACATTGATGCTGGCTGCTTTACAAATGGGTTGAACAGTAGAGGTTCAACGCTCTTTACCGCACTGTCACATCCACTTCCAGACCAACACAAAGCTTCTTTGCCTCCGCCTTCTTCTCCAACTTCCTTCTACTTCTCGACGCAGCAGTCCAAAATTGTTTCCCGCCTGACCGTTCAGGCCTTACTCTTCAAATCCAAGAAATGGCGGACACCCTTCTTGCATTCTCCAATCCAAAGAAAAAATGGACACTGGAAAGACAACTCAGCATAAAGCTAATCTACTTCATTCTAATATCAACATTAATATTATAAAACTCATTTATCAACCGCAGCAGCAACAATCCGAGATGCAAATATATAAGAATTTTTTATCAACTATTCCTCCACTTCATCTAACGATATACAAATATGCCTTATCTCCCACGAACTATTTCATGAACTATTCCTCCACTTTATCTAACGATATACAAATATGTCTTATCTCCCAGGCTCTTAGTTCGACTCGGAAAATACTCAACATAGAAATTGCATCATACAACCTCGCGCTCACCTCCATACCTTGAAGGATATGGAACTCTACTACGACTGAGTAGGGGTAGTCAAGGGACGTACATAGTTTTTATTCCATCGAACGATGATGCTCTCCGTTGTTCGGCTTTTGTAATGTCTGTGGGTTGAAATATTTTTAATATTGTTGATGCAACGGAACGGTACCGTGAGGTTGCGGAACAGTGTTTGTATTTCTGAAAGACTATGCTGGCTAAAACGGAAGAAGGAGGCAACGCCGATGGTGATTCCATAAAGTTTTTAAACCAGGCTTTTGAGATTTGCTCGGAAGCTCTTGTGAAATGCCTCGCGAAGTCCGGACGAAAGAATTTTGCGGGAAAACGTGAGGCTCAAAACGCTTCGGTATCTTTCCGCGGCTCATCTTCAGGTGGAAAACTTTGAAAGCGTTCTGAAATGTGCGGCCGTTCTCAAATACGAGTCGAATCATCCGACGACTCCGTTTCTGGCTTTGAATGCGTACATAGGGTTGGGTCTCAGCGGCTGTGCCACGCGTGACCGCAGTTACGCAATAGAGTCACCGTGTCAGCAATCTTCACTGTTTAGCAGTTCTCTTTTCTCTATTTTTGCATTATATTTTTGAGGGGTTTTCTTCCCACTGGGTTTTCCCTCTTTCCTCCTTTTCTTATGCATTGTATATGGGTACCTAAAATGGTCGTGTTGTCTGGACTCATTCATTTTGCATCACAATCACCTAAATTATGATTAAGGCGGGGTGTTGTTGTACATGCACTTGGACTAGCTGTGTTGGTGTACATGCACCTAGATTAGCTCAAGTTAACTTATTGCTTGCATGTGGCACATGTACACATTAACATAAGATAAAACACACTTAGCTTTAGTTATTGCATTCACAACTAAGCTTAACTTAGTTGCTTTTATGTATTTATTCTAAACCAATATTGTAGAATCAATAGATTTCATTCTTTTGTCAATTCTTGCTCGCTTCCTTCCTTCTCTTGCAAGCTTGTTTATTGTTTTGCAGATCTAGATCTGTGGATCTCAAAAATCTTACAATTTATACAAAACTATTAATGCTTGAAGGGTCAAGGCTATGAGTATGGCGGTGGTGCCTCTTAGATGGACAAGTCATCCCGGTGAGGCTGCTTTCTGTGTTGACTTTGTTTATAATGAGATTTTTTGGAAGTTTTTCCAGTGGGTTTTTCTAGTCAAAATCCTGCAGCAATTTATTGGAATCTCAAGTTTGATACCTACTTTATGCACAATCAAAGTGAGCTAGAGGATTTTCAGGGTGCTGAATCCAAATATGCAATTAAAAACTGCAATAAGTCAAAATTTAATGTCAATTTAATCAGTGTGATTCCGTCACCAAAATCTCCAAAAAAAAATAGCATTATAAACAACTCCCTTAGCGTAATTATTTCCAACATAACCAACGGCATTCCCAAACAACCATTTAACTACGACTCTTTATTGCTCAACACCAGCGTTGAATGAACTGATTTGGACGAGGAGAGCCAAACAACCATTTAACGGCGACTCTTAATTGCTAGCGTTGGATGAATTGATTTGGACGAGGACAGAAGATCGAGGGAGTCAAAAACACGTATATGAAGTGACTGATATGTAGGTTGAGGGACTCGAAAGCGAATTTATGGCTTACGGGTGATATGTAGAAAGAGTATATTTATACATATAGAGATTATAATAGTAATAATTGGAATCAAGTTATTAGTGGGAGTCAACTTAGTTTCAAAAGATTTTTTTTTGGATATTTATAGTTTTCATTTTCAACTTTTTTCCATTTATGGGAGGTTTGACTTGAGATCTAATGAAAACTAACTCCACAAGAATTATAAAATTTATTATTTCTGGAGTAAAAAATGAACTAATTAATTGTTTGAACCAGAGATTTGATGAAAACTAACCCCATACAAATTATATTGTTTATTATTTTTATGTTTAAAAACCAACTAATCTATATCTCAATAATAAAAAATTAAAATTAAAAAAAAAAAAATCTAAAAAACACATAAACCCACATATCTAATATTTGTGCAGAGATCTAATTTTGCAGCTAGCGATTCAATCTACAGATTCCATTCCAAAGAACTTAATCTCTGAAGAACACATTGATCATTATAAAACCAAAGAACTTAATCTCTGAAGAACACATTGATCATTATTTTTATGTTTAAAAACCAACTAATCTGTACCTCAATAATAAAAAATTAAAATTAAAAAAACAAGAAAACCTGAAAAACACATAAACCCACATATCTAATATTTGTGCAGAGATCTAATTTTGCAGCTAGCGATTCAATCTACAGATTCCATTCCAAAGAATTTAATCTCTGAAGAACACATTGATCATCGGACAGTAGAATTTTTTTAATAACAATTTAAAGACAATATAAAATATGATCAGCCTCTTCATTTTCAAACCCTAAAAAAAAACTCGTCAAAGCAACTGACCTGCTCATCAGAGTCAGACGAAGAGTCCAGCAACGTGGCAGGATCGATACCAGGTGGTATTACCAACAAATTTGAATGTGGCACTGGCAAACGCGGCGACTGCGTGTTTTCATAACGGGCGGCATTAAATTGGGAAATAGACGACCCACTTCTCGCATCTATGCTCTCAGTAAACTTGCCTCCGAAACCACCATTTGGATCTACGCTCTCAGCAAACCTGTCTCCGAAACCACCATTTGGATCAGTGCTCTCAGCAAACCTGTCTCTGAAACCACCATTTGTCATACTGATTGGGTCCGGAGAGATGTTGCCATGGCCAGTCATAGACCAGTTCACCCTGTACAAATTATGTGGAGGATGTACACTGTTATTATTAGGGTAGTTGTTCGTTATACCCATTGAAAGGATGGGGTTTGAAGCCGGATTAGAATCAGAAGGGTTCCGCACGTGTTCCTCCTGATAACTGGAACAAACTGGAATAATGGCAGGTGAGATCCATTCCGGTGTCTGAGAAATATGGTCGTTGTTCCTTATACCCACTGAAAAGTTTGAGATTGAAGCAGAACTATAATGAGAAGGGTTCCGAACATCACCCCCACGGTGACTGAAACAATCTGGAATAATACCAGGTGAGCTCCATTCTGGTCTCCCTGCAGTATTATATTCATACATAGGCATTGGTCGTTTTTACGGGGGAATTGGGTTTCCGATCCAGGCAATGGAGATAACAGAAATGGCCAAGCAGAAAGAAAAATGGAGATAACAGAAATCGCAAAGCAGAAAGCAAAAATAACTCACGATTGTTAGGGAGGCTGCTTTATTTTCATTCTCTGCTTTTTAAATAAGAATGAATGATTATTTAATATTTATTTTAATTCTTCGTTTTGAGATAATAATTAATGATTATTTTGATGGTTGGGGAGCTCGGTGTAGAAATGAGTAGAGGCGATCTAAGGAGCTCGTTCAGAGTAAAATCTAGAAGATTGGGTTGTTGGTTAAAATTCGATACCTCCTTGTAACTATATTTGCATTGGGGTTATAATAAAAAAATGTATTTACATCCTGGAAAATAAATATGCTTTACAATGCTTTTATAATAATAAATTTATGGCATCATGGGAAAGAAATAGGCTGAACTCGTGAGTGGAGGGATGTAATGGTTAATTTTATATCAGGGTAGTTTTTACAATAATATTTATACTTA
>APFE030204584.1:63175-138475 GCA_000404065.3 Pinus taeda
TTTGATTTTTTTGTTATCTTTATTACTGAGTTAGTTGAAAATTTAAATAAAAATTATTAAAAATAACAAATTCCAAATATTTTTGGTATACATATTAAACATTAAACAATAGAGTTTTTGAGATTCTTAACTGATTTATATATTAATTAATTAAAAAATTAATACTAATTTAATAACTATATTATAAAGTAATATTTTAATTTAAAATGGTTTATACTTATTGTAATATATAGATGAAATAGTGTTTGGATAATTATTTTTGAAGTTAATTTTTACCAAATGCAATAAAATAGAGTTTAACTTGTTTCATAGGTATAATTTTATGGTTAAAAAGTTTTTTAAGTTTTGCTAAATCTATTTTTTCATTCAAAAAAATATTTATTCTACCAGTACTAAAACTAAAAATACATAAATAAGGGAAAATATTTTATATATATTTATATATATCTATATAAATATATAATATATATAATAAGCTTACTATGAAATAATTTTTTTGACTAGTATATTTCTAGTTAGTTTTAATCAAAATCTTAGAGAGATTTTTAAAAGGCATAGTAGAGGAATTGGGAGGAAGGCAAAAAAATTTCAAGAAATCTTGCTAGTAGCAATATTTGAATCATGTGTTTGATGGTGGAAATAGATTAACACAATAAAAACCTCTAGTGCACCAAAAATATTGAAGTTTCACAACTATAATTTGCATTGAAGTTTTATAGCTATGACCTTGATTTACAAAAATATGTGGTTGATTTTATCCAAATATTGTGGAAATTTCCATGATTTTTAGAGGAGAAAACATCTTAAAACTTGAGTTTAAATTATTTGATGTGCAGAATTTGTGCATAATTTGAGTGTACTAAAAGTCTTCAAGGGTGTTGAATCCATTTATGCATTCATAAATGTATTTTAAACAACCAAAAAATCTTGAAATTATATTGCCCTATTTTGGTGAATTCAAGTGAAAAAATATATTTTCATGTATAAATTAGGTTAAGCCTAAATAATATATATTTAATCTATCTCACCTTAGATATTTATATTAAAGATAATTTTATCAATAAAAGTATTGAAATTGAAATTGAAATTATTTAAAAGTTATTTTTAGATGATTTTTCTTTATTGAAAAACAATGAAAGATTATGTGTTCAATAATTTATATGTTTTGAAAATAAAGTGAACCAAAATTTCTTAAATAAAAGTATATTATAAAACATAAAATAAGAAATGTTATTGAATTTAAATATTTGTGAAAATAAAATCATTCATAAATTGAATTATAAATTTTAAAAAATGATAACATTGAAAAACTCATGTACTAAATATTGTAAAGAAACAAATATAACAAATCATAAACTTAATAAAAAATTGGGTTGTATAGTTACTTGATATTCTATTAAAATAAATATGAAGGAAATAATTGTTAAACAAATTCATTTATAAAAATATACTCTTAGAATTGTGCATAAAAATGGAGAACAAGGGCATAGTAGTCATGGAGATGGTCAACATAAAAAAAAAAAAAATTGTGGCTAATATTCCCACCCACGCTAATTTTCCATGCTTTTTCATAAAAATTAATTGGCCAATTTCCACTTTTTGTAACAATGATTTACCCAAATTATACAATATAAAATTATTGTACCTTAAAAATCACAAATAATATATAGAGAGTATTTAGAAAATCATTATAATTTGAATCATTTTATAAATACATCAATAAACATTTTATAATTTCCCTATTAGGAACTAGTGATAAACATCAAGATAATTTTTCGTCCTTAAAATTTGTTATAAAATGGCATTTAACGGGGTAGGTAGAGGGGCCCCCTCCTATCAAAATGTGGTAATAGACAAAGGGGAGGGGTTCAAGGAAGGTGTTGGGTTTACAACGAAAGGTATGTTAGGAATCAACGAAGGAGTGACTAAAGTCATTAACTTAAGCGAGAATGGTAAGAAATAGATCACAACAGAAGTATTGCAGGGAATCAGGCACAGGAGCATGAACAAAAAAAGTCAAAAGGGACCACTAGGTCATGTAAGCCTAAAATAGTGGCAATCCTAACAAAATTAACCATTGATCCCGAAACACAAGCCTTTAGAGATCGCATGTGATGATATGCAATTATATGCAAGTTTTTTGGCCTCTAGCCCACTTAAAAAACAATATTTGAATCGATCAAAGATGATTGGAAACTAAGAGGGGAGATTGAGCTACATTTGGGGTCAAAAGGGTTTCTTTATTGTCTTTGAGAATATGGAGGATAGAGATTGAATATTCGATGGTGGTTCCAACTTCTTTGCATTAGGTGGAATGTACATGCCATCGAGGATGGAAAATTTTACTCTATATAAGGAGACCTTCACTAAGGTATGAGTTTGGGCTAAGTTGTTATTGTAGCGATGACAACCACCCTCCAAAATTTTGGCTCGTTTCCATATTTTGGAGCATACCTTGGATCTTATGATCGATCATTCCTTGGTCACTTCTTGGTAAGTCGATGACCTCAATTTCCCCTCCTTTGATCTTAAGAGTTGTTCATGTTCTCATATTTATGCAACATGTGTCATCTTTGGGCATAGGGATTGTTGTTTTTCATGGAAAGGGAATGATGTTTTTCTTCATGGGAAATCTTGTGCGTATGAGTTGTTTTCATTACAAATACATATTTCACACTCACTTCATGCACTCTTGTTATGAAGGTTGTTGCATCAAGAAGAGTATGTTTTATAAATTTTGGGTGGTTTACCTTGTATGACTAAGTGTTCATGTGTGATCATAGTCAAGTCCTATAGTTGTTTACATTTGGTCCCTAATCTCACACTAAACCAACTTCCCAAGAACCCTAACGTCATCGAACTTTCCAGAAATGTGCACTTTTCTTCTTTAACCCTCACATTTTTTTCCTTTCTTGCTGGAACTGAACAGTGGATAGAGACCCTAGCCTCCCTTCACATCCAAAATTGCTTAGTGGTTTCCTCTAGTGTCCTTCCCTTAGTCAAAACCCATTTTCTTTAGAAACTACATAATATTGTCCCTTAGTTTCTGAGCCAACACTGCTCTTTAGAAATGCGAAGAGCAGTCACGCAGCCATGACTTCTCTACAAAAATGCATAGAGTAGTTAGGGAATCAACAATACTCTCCATAAATGCATAGAGCACTCTCACTGCCTTACATTCAAAAACTGCGCAAAGGTGTCCTCCGATGACCCATCTCGCAACAGTGTCTTGTATCTCAAAACTACATGGTGTTGTGTTAGCTATCCAATATGTCTTGCACTAAGAAATTGCACAGAGCAGGTAGCTAACCTTGCTCTAGAAAATTTTGCAAATCATATCAGTAACAATCATTAAGTGTTGAAACTACACAAATATATCTCCCAGTCATTATAGCAAAATATGACATGCTAGATCACTCTCAAGGAGTTGAGGAGAAGGAACATGAAATGAGGTTATGATCGAGACCTCATGCAAACTCTGTCGGATGCATGATCATCTCGAGTGTAAGTATGGTAACTAAAGAATATATTTTGAAGTACATTTCTTAGTGAAGCTTGAAGGACTCCTTGTCATTGTCATATCATTTTGTCTTTAATAACATGCATGTTTGCAAGAACACAATCATTTCATGTGTTTCCTCTAGGTGTCTTACTTCCTTTTTGCTTGTTTCACCAACTATCTTCTTTGGCATGTTGATTGTTATGTCATGCTTGTGATTTTTTTCTAGCATTTTTAAAGGTTTGTTTTTGTGTGTAGGAGTTGTTTTCACTCTTTCGACATTCGTCGCACTCACACACAAAGTTGTACACATTGTCACACAAGTGTCATCATGGTCGTTCAAAGACATATTTCAATTGTTTCACTTGTCGGTCTCAACTGTCGAGTGAGTCTCACTAGGCACATGTTATCATGCTGGTTTGAGGTGTCATGTCATTGATTCATACTAAGTGTTGATCACATTGTCATGTATGCACGAGTACACTTGCTTTCACACTTTGATAATTTTCCTGAAAATATCTCGACTCGACAACCCTCCGTTAACTAGACCAGATCTCAGTGACCTTGCACTCCTCCAAAGCTACACACATTTTAAGGTTGTTCTCTAGGTAGACTACTAATCCAAAATGGATACTAAATCAAGAAGAAAAGGTATTATGGAATCATGTGCAAGAATGCCTATATTATTTAGTGCAATGGATTGAAAATATTACGAATAATATAGACATTTAACAATTGGAAAACATAACAATTCAACAAATAAACACATCAAAACAAAAAATAATCAAGGAGTTCACCAAACTTCTTGGCTATGTCTCCTGGTCGAGCTTTCAGTGTCGACCTCTATATTATGTCTTCAAGAACAGAGTTTACAGGTGTGAGCTCAATCAGAGCCATAACACAATAAACAATGATATTACACAGGGATTTCACTCGAAAACCTCGAGTCTAAAGAGTGCACAAACTCTCCCTCTTAGTCCCTCTAATCAATTGTTTATAGTTGTGCATTTTCTCTGATTCTTTGTCTCCCCTTTGTCTCTAACCTCCTCTGATAGTGCTCCCATTGATGGATTTTAAGCCTATCGATGCTATCAGTTCGATCCCCTTCTTGGGATCTATGGTTCTTGGCACTGTCCCTTCATCTTTCTACTGAGAATTTAAACAATCATTGCAAAAATGGTTAAGGCATTGAGGCCACCTGTTTACAAACAGAAGGAGCGCACGCCGGTGAAAATCCCTGAGAACACACTTTTCCATTTGCACAGGGAATACATGGAAATACACTGAAATAGTGGAAAATCTGACCAAAATGCCAAAGCTGAACTTCAAACGATATAAATTCCACCCTATAATCCTCTCGAGTCCGCCTTGATTGCAATCACAAGTTTCATTAGCTATGGGTCATAATCCCTTTATATTCCACACCGTTGATCTGCCTTCAATCTGATGGTTCGCATCCAACCCGATCATCCAACTGGCTCGTGCCTTCTTCATCGTCTAATCCATGATCACTAATCCAATGGCTGACAGCCATTTTGGGCAGCCCACTTACATGGGGAAAACCTACCCAAAATGAGTGATTTTCTCTCTCTTGCACCATGCTACGTGTCAGCCAGTGTATGGAATCAGGTGAAGCCCTTCCAATACCACTTACTGCCTGTAGCTTTCCTGAATTACCGTGTACCATAGAACTCAAATCCTTCGCTGTTTAATTCATAACTCCTTCAGGTCAACTAAAAGCCTTCCACCTATGTTAAGTCCTCCCTTTATGAATCTGCGATGTAATATCTATAATCTCCACCATTGATCTACGTACTCGATCAATGGTCCATGTTAAGTCACCAACTTCAGTTACATTTCCCTTAGGGCCACCTCTAATATACTCCACTGGCCTCTCCCTATGCCATATACCAATTTTATCTCTGCTGTTGATCTGTTTGATCCAATGCCTCCTGTGCAACGAGACTTTTCTCTCTGCTTCACTCTATTTTCCACCATTCTTTAGTGTTTTCCTCTATGATCTCTGTTTTTCGATAGTTTAATATATAGAAAGACTTACAATTTTAGAGGGTTTAAGATCCATTTTGGATCACGCCTTCACACTGAAAATCTTTTGGACCATCAAAACATGGTTTTAGGCATCGATCAAGTGAGGATACAGTTCCCTCACTTGTCCAATTTCTATCGATTGTGCCTTGCTTGTATTTGAACTTTTGAGTCCTACTCTGAAGTAGTCAACATCCCCTTGATGCGTAGTTCTTACCTTCCTGTCCAGAATTGTGTCCTCCTCTAACTCATTGAGATATTCAAGCAACAAATCCTCAATAGAAGGCAACTAAATTTTCTCATCAGGATCCTCAATCAATGAAGGTTCATACAATCTCAAGTTTTCTACATTAACAACTGAATAGATCTGCATATAAGATGGAAAATCAAGGCAAAAAGAATTTTCACCAATTTTATCAAGTAACTTGAAAGGTTTTTGATTCAGACATCGGAGATTCCACAGTAATAAGATTTTTCTGCCAACGTTTCGAATCCCAATTGGGATCCATCATCAGGGCAACTTGAAGCTTGATAGAAGAAGAGCAGCTGATTAGGGAATAAATAGAGATGAGGAAAGCAAAGAGGAGGGTCGGCTCTCAATTTTGAGAAGTCGGCTGCCTCTCTATTAATTAATTTTTATTTATCTGCATATAAGATGGAAAATCAAGGCAAAAAGAATTTTCACCAATTTTATCAAGTAACATTTTTATTAATAATGAGAAATGAAAGGTCCATACCTTATTGGTTTTCGCTTCTTACCTTCACCCTGTATTCTGTCTTTACTGATATATAGCCAGACTTGATCACCAACTTCAAAACTATGTTCAGCTCGATGCTTATGATGTCTCGCCTTATACTTCGCTTGACTTCTTTCTAGTTGTTCCTATACTGCTTCTGTACTGCCTAGTGAATTTCTTGGGTTTGTTCAATGAACTTGGTTGCTTTGTCCAAATCATTGTGTCCATCAGCTGCTATATCTTTACCAAAGACAAAATCCAAGGGAGACTTTGGTATAAAACCAAAACAATTCTCAAAATGAGATCTCTCAGTAGAAGAGTTCTTGGCATGCTTGTAAGCATGCTACACATAACACAAATGCTCATCCCAAAGCTTTGGATGCTTACTGCAATAGCGTCTCAGCAACCGGATCACTGTCATATTGACCACTTCTGTCTAACCATCTGTTTTTGGATGAAATGATATGCTCTCCTTCAACCTGGTGTCAATCAACTCCCATAAACTTGACCAAAACTTCCCAACAAAAAGATTGATCAAACTTATTGGATAGATCTCTTATTCAGGTGTCAGGAAAAGGTTAAATATCTTTGTTCGTACAAGAAAGCTCAAGACTTTTCTCCTCGTCTTGATGTTTGCCATTCTATATTACCATGGACACCATTTAAAAAGAGAAAGCCCAAAAGGTATGGTAATTTCAGGCCCAAGAGAGTAGCCAATCCCCGAAGACCATTCAGAAAGTTTAAATATTTGGAAAAATGAAGGCAACCAAAAAGAGACAATGCATGTTTTATATGCAAGCAAGAAGGTCACTTTGCCCGAAAATGTCCAAAAAGCTCTTCGAACAAATTGAAGGCATGTATAGAAATTGATCAATTTGTAGATAACTAGTCTATTGTTGATTCCCAAGATGAAGTATCAGATGTATATATCCTAATTGATGCTTCTCTGTCTGATACTGAGTCAGTCCCAGATATTTGTCAGAAAATGAATATTTGCTATGATTGTTCTGAATCAAAGCATGAACCTAAATTACACTTCAGCGATGAATATAGCTCAGATGACTATATAGATGATACTTCTGAAGATTTTTTAGATGATATTGTCTCTACTCTAACCTCTGTTTCTACAGAGCAAGGTACTAAGAATTCAATATCCATTTTAAATTCTCTACCTCCACAATCTACATTGAATTCTTTCTGCCCCTATCCAAAGATAGTTTCCCCTCATCCTCATCTCTACCTATTTCCACATCTATTAATACCGAAGAAAGTTCCTTCCTTAAAAAGATTGTTAAAACCAACAATCTTCTATATATTCCTGTTGAAATTCTCGTCAAAGGCGAATGTATTGTTGTGGATGCTTTCATCAACACTGGCGGCTCCAATAATTTGGCTCGCCCCTCATTATTGAAAGGTTTATGGAAGCCTTTAAAAAATATTTTGATTTCCGAGACCATTGGTGGCTTTGTCAATCTCACCCATTATGTTGATAATGTTTCTTTAAAAATTGGGGGGAGTATTGTCAAATTTTCTGCAATTCAACATTATGATGCCTCTGCAAGTTTGTTTCTTGGAATGTCGTTTACTAATTTTGTATTGCCTGTTACAATTAGTGAAGATAAAATTATATTCAATATAAAAAAGAAGGCAATTTCAGTTCCAAGATTGACCCTGGCTAACTTTGAAGCTAGAAGGGAAAGTAGTCAAAAGAAGGCAAGGATCAAAAAACCCGAAAATGAGTCCCGTGATTGGCAAGAGGTATTACAGATCTATGAGAAAAGGAGTCAATCAAAACAAAAAGCCAATAGAAATCTTGATTGGTCTCCTGAACAAATGAATATTTTTGATGAATTGTTGAAATGTTGTTTTGAGAATCCTCAAGCATTCTGGAGTGTAGAGAGTCCCCAGCAAGACATAATCACTCTCCATGATAACGGGGTTAAAGGAAAATTAATACCTTGCACTCCAAATTATGAAAAAGAAATAAGAAAGCAAATTGAAGAATTATTAAAATTGCAGTTGATTGAAACAAGTTCTTCACATTATTCATGTTCTGCTTTCCTGGTAAGAAACCACTCTGAAATAGTCAGAGGAAAAGATAGAATGGTAATCAATTATAAGCCTTTGAAAGCAATCACAAAGAGCTTTAATTATCTTCTGCCACACCAGGAAACAATAATGCAGAAAATCCAGAACAAAAAGATCTTTAGCAAGTTTGATATGAAATCTGGTTACTACCAGATCTGAATCAAAGAAGAAGATCAACACAAAACAACTTTCACATGTCCCGCAGGTTTTTACCAATGGAGAGTAGTTTTGTTTGGTCTGAAGAATGCTCCAGGATTCTTTCAAAGATGAATGGATGATATATTTGGTAAATATGATTTTATTGTTGTATATATTGATGATATTTTGGTTCACAGTCAAGAACTTGAACCACATCTGAAGCATTTACAAATATTCCTTGAAGAAGCAAAATAGCATGGTATTGTTTCGTACGAGAAGAAAATGCTTCTATTCCATGACAGTATTGACTTTTTAGGTATTCATGTTATAGATGGAAAAATTCAGATGCAACCCCATGTATTGACCAAGCTATCTGAATTTCCCGATCAATTGCAAGATGTAAAAATGATTCAGTGGTATTTTGGACTCCCTTTGATTGTTCAACTTCCACACCAACCCTTATAGGATTAGGTGTCTAATAATTCTACTTTTGGCTCCACCTACAATATAGAAAAATCAATAACATGATCAACATATTTCACATATATTTCAAGTAATGAAACATGGAAAAAATCATGGAATTTCACTGTTGGAGGTAGTGAAATTTGGTAGGCTAGTGGTCCAATCCTCTCAAGAATCTTGAAAGGTCCACAATACCAAGGTGCCAACTTGGCACATGATCCAATCCCCAAGGATCTATTCTTGGGATTGATGCACAGGTACACCTATTCCCCAGCTTAAAACTCCTTAAACACCCTTTGCTGATCTGCATAGCTCTTCTTCCTGTCTTGTGCTACTTTTAGATTCTTCTTCATAACCTAAATTTCTTGTTCCATCTCTACCAACATGGTTGGCCATATCAATACCTATTCACTGGATCACTCCAACTGATAGCAGTATTTCAACTCCACCCATAAAGCTCCTCAAATGGACTCATGTTCAAAGATTCTTGATACCCATTGTTATATTCAAACTCCACAAGTGGAAGATACTCTTCCCACATTTGTTGTTGATGTATGACATACATCCTCAACATGTCCTCCAAAATCTTGTTGACCCACTCTGTCTATCCATATGTTTGTAGATCATAAGTCCTACTAAAGGCCAACTCTACAAATAACTCTTTTCAAAATCTCGAAGTGAGCTTTTATCCCTCTCTCACACAATCTTCTTTAGAACACCATGCAACCTCACTATGTCTCTAATGAATACTTGTTCTACTTCACTATATGAATTTGTAGACTTTACTAGAATGAAGTGCCCTACCTTTTTCAACCTGTTAAGAAAAACCATAATAGAGTGATGTTGTCTAGATGTCCCCGATAAACCTGTAACGAATTCCATGGAAATGACCTCCCATTTCCACTTTGGAATCAGAATCCACTGTAATAATCCACCTAGATACTACACTCTATTTTTACCTCTTGAAAATCCAAACATATTTTGACAAACTCTGCCACTTATTTCTTCAAATTCAGCTAGTAGTATAACTTCTTCACAATTGTCAATGTCTTTTGATATTGCGGATGACCTGAATATGGCTTAACATGAAATACCCACAAGATAAACTTCTTGAGTGTAATCTTGTTCGACACATATATCCTATCCCTGAATCTGACCAAACCATTTGTCGTGAGATGACATTCCACATCCTAATCACCTATACCCTGTTGTTGTAAGCTTTGTGTAATATTCCTATACCTATCATCTTGTTGTCCTACTTATAATATCTAACCCTGTAAATCTTTCCCATAGTAAATCATAGCTAATATGTGATTTACTTGTACTCTTGTACCAAGATCATTTGTAACCTTGTTCTCTTTACCCTTAATGTACTTGATTTCATTGTCAAACTCATTGGTCATAGCCAACCATCTAGCTTTCCTGACATTCAAATTCGGTTGATCAATCATCCAAATGGATCCATGAACACTCTCTAAGTCTTAAAAATATCGTAAAATCATGCCAAAGATCAAAACCATCACATGAGAAGAGCCCTTAGAATGGAGAAAAACACTATCAAGAGTAAAAAACAAGAGAAAACCGTGAAAAAACATAGTATTGGAGGCATGCACAATGAATGCACAGCAGCCATCAGATCTGGCTGATCAACGGTCCAGATCTGATTGGAAATCACAATCAGCACAAGAAGGCAGTGGATATCGGCACTTAACATATATGTGTCGCAATGGTGATCGGCGGAGTCAACGAGGATCGTCAATCAAGTGCACAAATCGACAGCCCACGTTGCATCGCAATCAACAACCACAACAGAAGGCTTACAATGGCCCGGGGCATGAGTGATATGCGATTGCAATTAATTGCATCACGATATCGCAATCAAAAAAATATTATGGAGCGGGGCCTATACGCACACACATATATGTGATCCGATGAACTAGATCCGACGGCTATATAAACATTATTGCATAGATTTTGAGATCCACCGAAAGGCGCTTTTTAATGTATTTTCACGTATTTCACTATTTACCGAAATAAAAAGAAAGAACATTGATGCGATAAGACCCAGACCCAAAAGGGCTTGTGAAGGGAAATGTATATTGTCTCAAGTCTAGAGGAAAGCCATTTTTAATTATTTTCACGATTTTAATGTATTTTTAAAAATACACAGCAGCAAGGCCAAAGAGACTTGTGATAGCAATGAGGACGGACTTGATAGAGGAATAGACCAGATTTAAGGACTTTTGAAGTCCAAAATAAGCAATGTTTTGGCAGAATTTCACAGTGTTGCAGTGTTTCTCTGTGTAAAATAGAAAACGATCGTTTTTTGTCATTCCAAAGAATTTTAGAGGCTTGATAACCATTCTGTTATAGTACAGGTGGCCACCATCCTTAGAAGTGTTTAGTAATGATTGCTAATGCTTAGAAAGGGGTCTGAGTGGGTAGAGGATGGGGAGACTGAAAGCCGAGAAGCTAAAACAAACAGGTAGTGCAGTTTTGGCTTTAAAGCCATAGCAAATAGAAGATAGAGTAGGCAGTGCCAAGATAGAGTTAAGATAGAGACAGAGAGTAATTCATAGAGTCCATGTACTCAAAGAAAGCTTGAGAGGTTCAAGCAAACTCTTACTATTATATATGTTGTGTATTGAGTCTCAAATTTGGCTCATGTTGTTGTAAAAACTCTGCTTGAAGACATAATAGGGAGGCCACCATTAAAGGCTGGACCAGGAAATGTAGCCCAGGAATATTGGGTGAAATCCTTATTAAATTTTCTATGTTTTTATGTGTTTATCTATTATAGTATTTTACTGCTTCATAGTCTATGTATTTTGCAATCTGATCGATCCATTGCATAAAATAACATAGGCACATCCAAGCACATGAGTCTGTAATACCTTATTAATTCTCTTAGGTTTCATTATCAGATCAATCAGACATGTATCTCAGCCCACTATAACCACTCATGAGAAGGAATCTCCTTCCAAGAAGATAATGTCTTCAAATATTTAGTGGATGGATGATTGTTGTGAACCATCATGCTCCACATAGTTCTACTCATGCTCGTTCATTTTCCCTAACTCATAGCATAATATCTTTCCTTATTGCATTACAAACCCACCAAGTATTATGTTTGAAGCATATGTACATACCACAAACTCTTTATACAAACCTATAATCTATAGAACTAGAGCATTTGTCAACAACTACTTCAACTACTCAAAACTTGTTGCACATTACTTTGTCCATTCAAATTTCTTTCCTTTCCTCTACAATGATGTAATATGATAGACAATCTATGATAAGTTCTTAATGAGCCTCCTATAATAACCGACTAATCCCATGAATGATCTAACCTCATCCACATTTCTAAGAGCTTCCCATTCCATGATAGCTCTTATCTATCTGGATCCACTACTATACCTTCCAAATGTTGGCTATTCTCTTCCTCATTCTTAGAATATATTAGTATGTCATCAATCAATATAATAAAAAATCTTTCCAGATAAGTACGCAACACACTATTCATCCAACACATGAAAGTAGTTGTAGCACTATTCAAACTAAAAGGAACTACAAAAAACTCATAATGCCCATACCTAGATATCCTCTTCTTTAATGTGTACCTAATGGTATCCTAATCTGGAATTGATCTTCGAGAACAATTTTACTCACTTCAACTGGTCAAACAAATCATTAATCCTTGGCAATGGATGCATCTCCTTAATCATCACCTTGTTCAACTTCCTGTAATCAATTCATAACCCGAGAGTAGAATCCTTCTTCTTCACGAAAAACACTAGTGAACCCCAAGGTAACAAACTAGGCCTAATTTATCCTTTGTCCAACATTTCATTCAACTACAATGTCAATTTCACTAACTCTGGAGTACTCATCCTATAAGGTTCCTTTGATGTTGGTGTTGTTCCTATTAGCAACTCAATAGAAAATTCCAATTCCTTGTGACTTGGTAAACCTAAGATATTTGTTGGGAACACATCCTAAAACTACTACAACACTAGGTACCTGTTCAACACCTAAAGATCCTCAAAATCCTTACCTTTATCACTAGAGATATGCACTGCAAATAATACACACCCTTTCTTATGACTACACTTTCCCTACATAATTGTAACAATCCTAACTGATGTTGTCTTCTTCTTACCCTGCAAGACTCTTTGTTCTCCATTGTCATCCAATAATTCAATAGCATTTTCATAACAATCCACCTTAGTCTTGTGAAGATACAACCAATCCATACCCAGAATCATATTGTATGATCCCAATGGAAGGGCATTCAGATGTGATGATGTAGGCATACCATTCAAATCAAATGCACAAGATCTTACCCATTGATGAACTCTTCTCTTATTACATGTATGCAACTACACTAAACAAGATTGGGAATGAATTTATTTATTCAAACAACACTTATCCACCAAGTCAGTATTAACATAATTATAATTATATTCAAGGTCAATCAAAGTAGAAACAACTTGATCACAAAGATTATTGTCCATCTCGATAATAAATAATTGGTGATATGCTTGCCTACTATCCAACACTACATAAATTTGAGGAATACTCTATCCAACATCCCTGACTATTTGTGCCATTTGAGCACTATAGATATGTGATCTTCAACCATGATACTATGAACAATATCTCTTGCGATGATCCTTGCCACCAAAACAACAATGTAAAGGTTTCATGCCATCACCCTTGTTCTACTCTTCAAATTGAAATCCCTATCCTTTGTCAAATGTATTGAACTTCCTGTGCAGTGTTGCATTCTCTTTGTTATTTTTGTCTTGTTTCCTTCCTTGCTTCTTATAGCATTTCCCCTTGGTATGTTCATTACCTTTTTAATCCTATTTAGATTCAGACATGCACTTAGATTTCTCATAACAATGTTTCAACATCAGATGGATTCCTCCAACGATTTAGAATCATCAAACTCAATCTTGTCTTTGAACACTACCAGAAACCCATTGATGAATCTCTAAATATTATCTTTCTCCTCTTTAGGTAAGGCACATACCTCAATAATTCCAAGAAATTGGTTGTGTACTCCTCATTTGTCATTAATCCCATCTTCAGCTCATAGAATTCCTTCACCCTATCATCATAGTATCTCTCAAATAGATACTTCTTCCTGAATCATCTTTCAAACTCCCTCTAAGTAAACTTCTCTTCACGAATGAATTTGATATTATTCACATATTCCCACCAAACGAATGATTTATCTTTAATACTAAAGGTAGCTATTAGAGCTTCCATGTTCTCTCAATAGTCATGCAATCTGAAGAACGTATTCATCCCAAACAATCAAGCTTCTACATCATGTGAATTTTTCATCTCTCCATCAAAGGTAGGTGGTTTTTATTTATTTAATTCATCTGTAAAGTACTTCTTCTCACTCCTCCTATACGGATGGTGACAGTTATGACCATATTGTCTCTCTAAAAGAAAACTATGATAAAACCCATGATCACTTCCCCTCTGGTCAAGTGTATCTAGAAATTTTTCATCTCTGAATATGTGCTCTCTATCCAACCCGTGTCCTCATCGATAACTATTTCCATATGCCCCATTTTTCATTTCCTCTTTTTCATAACTTATCCTAAGTGGGCCTTATCTCTGTAAATTTGATAGACTCTGAAGAATGATTGCATTAACTTGTGCTTATTTCTCTTGTGCCCTAGCAATTCTCTCATGTGAATGAATGATCCTGTCATTATCTGCTTTGCAACTCCTTATTTATGCCTTCAAACTTATTAATGTATATATTATGTGAGGGGAGTAATCATGATCATTTTTCTCATCTGATTTGTAGGGAGAGTCATGTAAAATCTAGTCCACCATTTTTCTAGTCATCTTGATCTCCTTCCTACAAACACACTATGTTAGTTAAACTAGATATAAACATAATAAACGTACCTTGGTGAATTTCATGGGAGGCTATCTCATATGTAATATCAATCGAAATTAGCATGATACATGTATATATACATAACCATATCAATATGCTGGTGTCATGCATGAAAACACCAACTACATACAATGACCTTATACATGACAACCATAACTATAACCATAACACTACATGCATAACAAACACATAGATCCTAACATTCATAAAAAACACATATACAACTGACTTGTAAGAATGCCAAACACATTTCATCCATCCACTCCAAGCATTGAACCTAGGAGCTCTAATATCAATCTGTAACCACCCTCCTCCCACACTTACCCAAGCTTACTAGTCCACTGGTGTAAATATGTGATGATGAGTTACTATGATATGACTCAACATCCTAGATCACCTTAAGGAAGTGGAATAGAAAAAAAAAAACCTTATTGAATTCCCTCGGGTGTTATAATACCACCAAAGGGTTAAACCACCATTCCAGCTACCCAGAACCTAAGTTAAACCTCTTTTGTAGTGTCCTGGACTCCAGGCGTTGGCACAATTATTGAGTGTTGGAGTTACATTTTAGTATACTCCTTCAACACTTAATTTGTCAACACAGGCCTACATAATCTTAGAGGCGAAGCACAGGAAATTCCAAAGACTTATGGGTTAACTTATATAAATCCTACTTTTAACCTTCTAACTAAATTTGGGAGAATCAATAGGAAATTAAATTGAAGAGAAAACCTTCAACAAAACAACACCAAGCCACTTTGGGTACCAGATTCAATTCAAGAAAAATACTTTGTAAAGAAACCTTAAAAGAAAAATTAAAGCATGCCTTGTAATGAATCTGAAAAGAATATTGGAAAATGAAATATGTTCCTGTAATAAAAACTCCAATGCTTTAGAAGGAACAAAATGAATGATCTTCTAATATACTTATAAATATGTGTCCTCTACTAGTTATATGTCATTCCTATACTAAAGAAACTACATGTCTATACCGAAATGAATCTCGTTCCTACACTGGGATACTTTTTTCTGGTACAGGAATGCTTTGTTCCTGTACTGGAATGTTTTTTTCCTGTATTGGAACGTTTTGTTCCTATATCGAAATGGTCCATTCCTGTACTAAGAACTCACTATTCTTGTATCAAGATTTTGCTGTTCCTACACTAGAACGCACTGTTCCCACACTAGGTTAGTCTTGCTCAAATTACCCTTCACTCGAATACAAATGTGTTCTAGTTGGAAATAAATGAAAACAAAGAGGAAAAACCCAATCTTGAACTTCATTGAAAAGACGCCAAATCTAAAATCCTCAATGAAAATTACTGTAAAAGAATGGAAATGAAATCTTGTAATAGTGGAAAAGGAAACACACTTGCAATGTAAATAAGAGTACCTACCCAAAAGTCAGGACTTAACCATTTTTAGATCTCAGTCATAAAAAAAGATAAACTCTTCTTTGAAAGATAAGTTCCATAAAATTGTTAATCTCGAAAAGTCATAGCATAAATGATCCTTGTAATCAATAATGTTCAACTTACATTCATATACAAAATTGTTACAATTTAATCTTTACTTAGAGAGTTGGTATTATATCACCGAAGTTTGTATTTATTTAAAAGGACACATAGGCTAGAAAGAAAATGATTTAAAATTCAAACTCATAACCTTACCCAATCTCTTGGAAAGAACTCAAAAAACAATTCGCAAAAAATAAAGGACAAAGAAATGCGATAATTTCAAGAACACAAAGAGATAATTAAAACAAGAAATGGAAATTAAATCAACCACACAGATAATCCTCATATCAAAGTTCACATGTAAAACATTCACAAGGGTTTCATAAAATATGCAAGCTCAAGCATGGAAAGAAAATCACTCTGTTCACACTGACATAACTAGATCTAAACAACCTACAAAAGATAGGGAGATTGAGCTGGGTTGGATGGGCCCTAGCCAACCAACTCATTTCCCTCAACTAAAATTCTGAAATCAACTACACAAAAGGAAATTATAGATAATGACAAGAACCAAAATATGAAACTGGCATTAGCTTCGTATTTATTCAAAGTGTTCTGCAAATATACATTGTAAAACTGTGGATCTAGCCCAGGGAGATACAAGATTACAAAATTACAACAAAAGTGTATCAGAAATTATTCATAGTATCACTAATCAAGCCTATCCTAGAAGCCCTATTTTATACATAAAACTTGGCTCTCGGTTGTGATGGAAACCTAACAGTAAAACGTGTTTGAATAGCAGTCGAACTCCATCTTTAGTCCATGCATAACACTACCAGCCTATCTTTATCTCATCCATAACTCTCCAGACCTAATGCAGAAAATGGAACAAACCCTCAACAAGAGATGCATGTCATTGCTTAACAAGTGTGATGTTGTTGGACTCAATCTGAAATGAATGGGTGAGTTGTCCACCTAGTACAGGAATGACACATGGTACAAGAACTGTGAATCTTGCACCAACCAAACTTTGAATTTGATTAATTAAATTTACTCACCATGCCTTAAGGAAATGCAAAAAGATAAGTTACAAAGGAAATTAAGCATGTTCAACCTTTTTAATAACAATTAAGCCCTTATAGTCCATATCCAATAAAATCACAAAAAGAGACCAAGAATCTTGTGTAAAGATTTTAATCTAGTTGTGTAACAAAGGTTTAGGTAGCATAGTTAGGGCAAGGATAAGGTTAAAAAATGACAATTGCGATGACCAAAGTCCCCCCAACCTCATCTTGTTGTGTGTCCTCACACAACTACTGACCTCTGCAAAAAAAAATGAAAGCCTTCCTTTACTTCCGGATCTGAATATTCATTCCCCACCCCTCTGCATTAAGTTTCTTAATATGGGATTTCCTTGTGCGCCTAGCCACATTCCTCAAATGAGATTTACAGTGAGATGCATGAAATTTCCATTTCCTTGCATGTCACTTCCATTCCTGCACTATGTTTAACAATTCTTCATTCCTTCTCTTCAATGTAGTATTTTGATCCATCACACATCGATTTAACACTTCAAATTTATATATCTACTACTTCAACTCCTTAATTACATCAAGGAAAGAAATTTTCTCTTCATATTATTCCTATATTGTTGCCCTTTCAGCCACTGACTCATAAAAAGTATCATTTTTTTCTATTTCTTTCTCGAAATCCTAAGTTTCAAGATCAAGAGGAATAGTATCCTCATGCATTTCTACTATAAGGTCTTTTTCTAGCACTATGTCCTATTTGGAAGATGCCTTTTCATTCTTGGCTTCCATCACCAAGGATGACAGAGGAATGTCATCCTCCTCCTCAACATAACCTGGCCTGATGATTAAAGTACCCAAGGTTGCAACTTCTGCTAATATAGAAAGGTTATTTTTCACTATCAATTTTTCTATAGGAATCTCCCAAGAGGGTTTTCCAGAGGAACACACTCCTCAGAGTCCTCAATGATATCCACTATAGTAGTTGTCATAACCGACTCTTTTCTAACATAAGCATGATGTCTTTTCAATGAACCTTGTGTAACCCTTCATGAAGGTTTAGGCTTCTCAATTTCACTTTGTTCCTTACTCAGCTTCTTCTTCTTAGGTTTCAGCACCTTAGACTGGGTTTGTTAGTTTACAGTCTTCCTCCTTTGCCACCTTTAAAGGTGATGGATTCTTCCCCTGTTGTTGACTAACCATTGACTTAACAACCTTGGTTCTTCCTTTCTGTAAATGACTCTTACCACAAGGTCGTTTTACTGTGCTTTCACCCTAAAATGTTTTCAAAAATGTCTCCCATGTAGTGCCTCTATTTTCCAACTCCTTTCTAGCCATAATTTTGATTAGGCCATCAAGGCATAATTTAAAACCTATCTGGTCTCTCTTGATATTTTTCACACCTATAGACATCTTTTATAGACATTCCAATAGAAAATGAGGAAAATTTATAGATTTAACTGGCTCGAAATGTAGAAACAATCAAATGTAATAAAGATAGGTTAACAAGTACCTCCCTCCATAGGTGAGGAACTCTGGAGAATGTAAAATAAATATTTCAATTTATCAAACATAGTGTTTCTCTGCAATCCAATTTTTCAGTTCACAACGTGGTCTTCTTCAAGGAGAAAACAACGCCACACACCCTTCTCCAATTCCCGTTTCTTAAACTATTTCCCGCCCATGGGTGGTAGCTCTGTGTCCTGAGAAATGGTTTTCTACATCACTTTAAACTATGAAGAGCCAACCATGGTCATCCTTCCATCTAAAGTGCATGCAAACTCCAGAGCTACAATATAATTGTAACCATCCAATTTGAGGAGGAAAGGAAGAAACCCTATTTCTCACAGTCGGGGAAGACTTCCCTCATACTAAACCTTCCCCTCCAGTTCCTTTACAGTCCATGGCTCAATGCGAACCGGTGTCATATCATTTTAAGGTTACATTATCGACACTATCTTGCAAAATCTTAAAAAGAAGACCCTTCTTGACATGAAATCTTGAAATACTGAGGGTGTGATGATGATATTTGCATTTGAAAATTTTAAATTGCATGCAGTGGTGCCTTAATTCACATAACTCAACATCCTATCCACTTATACCGGTTGATCAGCCTCATCAATGGGTAATTATATAGGCTCATTTTACCTCCTAACATAGTTAATTCAACCATTGTCTTAGCTTATTGTATGATTTTCTGATTATATTTATGCTTATAGGGTGAGTTGAGTTAGTTATTTTGCCATGAGGTCTAACATGTAGTTAATGCAGATTATTGATGGATTTCGAGGTCAAAGTCAACGATCTAGTGGTCAAGCTGCATCAATAACTTGAAGTAGATAGAGGATACTTATAGGAGGGAATCCCCCTCATTTATTGCTCCTCACCTCAAATTCCCCTTCATTCAGCACGGAGTACAAGTAGTTGAATCATGCACTAGGAGGCAGTTGAGCAAGTGGAAGATGATTCATAGTTATCTTGAGTTTTGGAGCCAAGCCTCCATGATTTTAAGGAAGTTGTTGGTAGCTTCAGATTTATAATTAGAGAGGCCTAGGGCCTCACTAGGGTCGACTTTTTGCTTGTGTAAACTCTGCTTAAATTTTGAGCTTACTATTTTATGACAGTTTTATGTAATCTTGCTATTTTTTGATAATGAAGATGGAATCCTTCTTGAGCTAGCACTAAGTTACCTCGGAGGGCTGAAGATCTTGGGTTATGGCCCAATCCAAGCAGCCAAGCTTCTCTTTACTTGTATTTATATCCTTTACTTTAGTTTGTAGATTAGTTTGTTGTCAGATATATTTCTCTTATGATTAAGAATAGGTTGCTTTTGATGATTTAGTAGCTTTATTCCATTTCTTCTTTCTGCAGTAGGTTAAGTAATGATCAAAGAAGATTGTAAAGGCTAGCAACAATTCCTTGGCCTCTCTTCCTCCCTCTAGGACCATGATTTGAGGCAAAGACTCTCTTGCTGCCCCAAAAACACTAATTTTCCTCATTTCTAGGACTTATAGTGTTTGCAGCTCTCTAGTAGGTTGATAGTCTAGTTTTGCTTTGCTTTATATCTTATTTATCATGTTCACTTCCTAATTTGCAATATTCCTTTTGCATGCTTTCCTTTCTTACAACATTTCCTCCTATACATCATAGTTTAGGCCATTTAATGAAAAACTATGTTTTTCCTAAGATGCGCTCATTTCATTGGGTGCTTGATTTTCTTAGTTGACCGTCAGTTTATATGCAGAATATCTCTTCCAGTAGTAGGGAAACTTACCAACAATCACACCCTCTATCTGATCCATTCCCTATAGGTCTTTCAAACCTAACCTCAATTCTACCCTAGTTTCCTACATTTTTCATAGAACTTCTTCCTCTCTCCTTGAGAAAACCCAATCATCTTTCTCTGTCCTCATGATTCATGTTAGACCTTAGGCACCCTAACACCTCATTCCAACCTTCATCAACATTTTCCACCCACTCTCACACCCTCAAAATAGCGAAAATTTCTCTCGGCCTCCTCCTATAGGCCTCCAGTAGTTTCCCTATTTTCCTCCTGTAGTTTTCCTATGTCCTCCTATAGTTTTTCCTGTAGGATTTCTTTTGAAGGCTGAGTGTGGGAAAAGCCTCCAGAAGGCCATCTAATACCTCCTAGGAGCCATCCACACCATCCTACATCCTCCCAAGCTCCAAAACCACCCTATAACACCACCTGTTCTCTACCACACTCACACATAATAAATTAAATGCATGTTAAATTCACATAGAAACACATAAAAATCGAAAAATATGTTTTTTGCTTATTTACTTCTAGAAATAGCATGGGTAGATGTTGTTTACTTCCTTGAGTATGTAATTTCATTTCTTTCATGGTTTTCATAGTGTTTTTGGCAAAAGTAGAATTGGCTTGTTAATTACGGTTTGCTAGGTTTTGCTTTACATTCGAGTCTTTCTCCTTTCTACAGTCAGAATAGAATCTGTAGAGTAATATTTCTTTCCTTTCATCACACATAGAGCTTCTTCTAAAATCTATAGAATTTGGCTTGAGCTCCTAGTGATCTCGCGTCAGCTGACCAAGTGACAACCTGCAGTGAGAACCAGTACTTGTGCATATACCACCGACACTTCCAAATTTGTTACGAACTACCAGTTTGATAAAAGTAAAGTTGGTAGCCTAGGAGTTACAACATTATTGATGCAATACTGGTGCTCACCACTTTTTGGTGTCATTACTGGGAAGTGTCAGAGTATTCTGTGATTACTGCTTTCTTCTATTTCCTATTGCAACATTCTACTAATGGCTTAATTCGGCAAAAGTAGACTAATCATTTATTTTCTTTCAGTTCTGCATTTCCTTTCTTTCCTTTTCAATTCTGCAAATTTCCATTCAGAAAGTTCATTTTAGCTAGTTGCAATTTTTTTTGTTTAATCACAATTTTATTTTCTGCAGGTACTTTCAGTGTGGGGAAAGGAAACAAAAAACCAACCAAAAATATTTCCTTTCATGCCTCGTAGGAGTAGAGATAACTTAGGAAAATTTTTGCCCAAAATCCCCACTGCTTCACACAACCAACCTTCTCTCTTCTTCAGTGGCTGTAATCAAGAAGAACCCTTAGGTGAACATCCAGACATTTGAAGAACCTATAGGGGAAGAAGAAGAAGAAAACATTCCTCTAGAGCCAATAGCTAAAAACAGAAATGCTAGGGGAAATGGAGAGAGAGTAGAGGGTATCTTCCCCATTCGGGAGACCAACGGGGACATCAAGGTAGTGAGCAGCAATAGAAAAGACTAGGCAAACCAATTAGTTGAGGCCACGTGGGCCTACAACAGAACACGGAATACTACCACCAGGTCCACACCCTATGAAATGGTCTATGGGAAGAAGGCTTTGTTGTCAATATAGTTTGAATTCAATACCCTAATGATGGCAGCTTAGCTGGACCTAGACCTCAGCCATGCATAGAAGGAGAGATTACTTGAGCTCAATGGATTGGATGAATATAGATTGCAAGCCCTTCTCCATACAAAGGTAGTTCAGCTTCAAAGAAAGATATGGCATGAAAAAAGTATCAAGGAGAAGAAATTCTAAGAGGGAGATTGGGCACTACTCTATGATTCAAGATACAAGGATTTCAAAGGAAAGTTGTTGACAAGATGGCTTGGACCCTACACTGTGGAGAAATGCAATGAAAATGGTTTAGTTCTGATAAAACCCATTCATGATGAAGCCATCCCCATGCTTGTGAATGTACATCGGTTGAAATTCTACAAGAAGCCCCTCTCCAAGCGAGAGTTTATTAAAGATTTGAATAAAATAGTGATGGTAGTGGAGCATTCCTTAGCTTCCACTTCACCCACTCACTAAAGAAAAAAGATAAAAAATAATGACTCAAGTGAAAACCTCCATGAGGTGCTTGAGTCCCATCATTGGATTGAAAACCTCTTTTGAGGCAGCCTAGTGATGTCAAAAAAAAAAGGGAAAAGAATAAGATCCATGGGTGAAACCTCCCTTGGAAGTGCCCAGGGTAGGAAATTAAGGTGAAAACCTCTCTGAGGCACCCTAATTGTTTTCAAAAAAAAAAAAAAGAGAAGGAAAAAATGAATTTTTATTGCATTGCAGGTTTGCAGGAGGACTACAGGGAGTAGAAGAAGGTGCCAAGGGGACCCTCACATTCATACCAACATCCATCTCATCTTCTCCACACCTTCCTCCATCATTTTCGGCATATCATTCACCCCACTGTACCTCTTCTTCCAAAACTGTGTTTTCTACAGGAGGCTCCGTTTTTCTACAGGAGTTTCATGTAGGAATTATAGAGAGCCAAAAGTGTCTACAAGAGGCAGTTTGAGGGATAAGAAAAGTTTCATGAGGAACCTATAATCCCTCTTACCATATTCAAACCTCCTTGCCATCATTTCCAAGCCTGCATCACACTCCAAGCATCATTATTATTATTATTATTATTTCCTTTCCAAGAAAAAACACAAAAAAAAACAAATTTTCAGTTTTGAAAAAAAAAAACAAAAAAAAAGGAGGAAAAGGCACCATTAGCTTTACCTGAAGCTTACCTACTATCCCTCCATCATTCATATCCACCTCTGGCATCATTCTCAAGCTCCAAGCACAGGGAAATACCTGACGTTTCAAGGGGAGAAGCAGCTACAAGAGCTCCTGTAGTGGCTAATCCCACTGAAGTCCAGCACCAGCAGCAAGGGACAACACATATGAAGGTTGAAAATGCACATGCAGCTCAGCTCCAGCAAAAGAACAACCTGCAAAAACACACCACAATGCATCAGTAAGCAGAGACAACATGCATGAAGGAAAATGAAGGCATGCAGCAGAGAAAACTGCAACACCTCACAGTGGATGGTAGCAAATACATTTGGATTACAGGTAAGTAGCTATGTCACTCCTCTATCTGCATTTTTGTAATTAGGAATCATATGAAGGCAATGAGATGGTTGAAATTGAAAGAGGGAAAGGTGGCCAGTTAACTTGGCTACCTTCATTTAGTTGACTCCACTTAACCGAGATATCACCCACACGTGTGCACAGTCAACTCAAGCAAAATATGTGAAGGACAAGTAGTGGGAGGAGGAGTTAACTCCGATACAGTAATGAGGGAATGATTACGAGGGGGGTCATGATGACCAAGTAGATGGGGACAAGCAGTCGTAATCTGTGCAACGTACACCTTGCTAGCTCATCACTCATAACCAAAAACGACAATAAAAGGTAATGAGCACTCCTCCCCGCTCATTCCCACCACCTTTTCTTCAGTTTCTCCTCATAATTCAACCACACAACAGTCTTATTATGGCCCCACAACCTCGTATCCACCATCCTCCATCGATTTCCTCCATATTTTTTCTCTTGGCATTTTCTACAGGAGCACCTATAAAAAATCCACAGGAGGGACAACTGGCTTCTACAGGAGGGGCAGTGAGTCATTTTGAAGGGAGGAAACATGATTTTTGGCAAAAATTTTAGTCTGAAGAGGTAGGCTTCATGAATTCCCGCTATTGAATATCATAATGTGAAAGAGTTGGTCTCAAATTGAAGATAAAATGAGTCTTTAAGAGGGTAGAAATACAAACAAAACAAAAAAAATCTGTTTAAAAAGAAAAAAACAAAAAAAAAAACATAGTCCCCTTTGTTTTTCTATTTCACTCAAAACTCTTTTTCTCCACCTCCATATCATGTTTTTCAAAAGAAGTACATGCAGTATGACAGGAGGGTTTATGAGAAAAGAGCCCACTAACTCCACTAGACTCCATGCACATCCTCAAGTGGTTGAAATACTTACAAGGGCAAACTGTATGAATTTCTTTGAGATGTTTAGAGGATTTGATGATGAAATTGCCCATGAATTTTCTCTCTCTGGTCCCTCACACAAGAACTCATGCTATTGTAACCATTAGAGGCCTCTCCATTGAAATAACCTCTGAATTCATCAGTAGGGTCACTATCCTTCCTCTTGGGTTTCCTTGGAGTGAAGATGAGAAAAGAATTGGCCACGCTGCCAAGAGGAAATTTTTCCAAGATAATGAAACTCCTATTGAAGACAAAAACAGAATTAGGAGGGCTAGTGTACCATATCCCAAGGATGAGGTTAGCTACCAAGTGATCAAATACATTTCTTGTGAGGGGAAGCACAATATTGTTTATGGATATCATTTAAGAATCCTCCAAGAATTGAGATATGACATGGATACCCCAACACATCAAAAGCTCAGTATCCCTTACTTTCTCCTTCAATCCCTTATTGACTCCAGCACCAAGGTACAAGAAGGAAATTCATAGCAGCTATCTCACCATGGCCTAATCAAGATCCTAGTAGAAGAAGGCCTCCATACCCTTACAATCGCTATAGCATGGGAATTTTTCAAAAATATGACAACTGAGGATGACATCAAGGTGTTAACCTATTATTTTAGTCCTGTTGTCACTGAGGAGGGAGAACAACAAGGAGGAGAAGATGAAGCCATTGGTGACATAACAGAGTAAGAGAGGAAGGAGGAAAGAAAACAAATTGAAGAGGTGAGAGTTGAAGAGACAAAAAAAGAGGTAGAAAAAGAGATAGAGTAGGAGGAGGAAAAAGAGACAAAAAAGGGAGAAAAGGAGGCAGAGAGGGTAGAGCAAAGAGAAGAGTCCCCTGAAAATTTGAAAAGAGAAGAAGCAACTGCCCTCACTACCCTCAATACACTAGTCAAGAAGAAGCTAAAGGCGAAAAGAAAAACCTCCATGTATTTCAGGGCAAGGAAGAGTACTAGAATTAAAACAGGCAAACCACAACCCTCATCAAAGACCCCCATTAACATTGAAAATCACAATCTTCCAAGGTGAAAGAATTTCCTTCCAAGACACCCATAACCTATGAAAGGAGGAATACAAGATATTCTACATGGAAGGGAAAGGCAATTCTACAGGACCCCAAACCAGACCCATAGGAGGCACTATCCAAACTACAGGAGACACAAAAACTTGAGGAAAAGATACGAGGATAGCGAGAGGTGAAAGAGGAAGCACAAGAGCTACAAGAACCTAAACCCCAACCTAATCTTGACTCCTATTATAGACTACTTGAGGGAGGTAAGATAATCCCACATAAATTTGCAATTGCACTATTTTTCCAATTGGAAAAAGAGAGAGTGAGAATGCATAGGTGGATGCAGATAGCTAAGTCCAAAGGAGTTGAGGATATTGACCACATGGAAGACAAACTCAGGGAAATGGGTAGGGAATGAGTGCTCTCAAAGACAGATAAGCCATTACAAGAAGCCACCTTAAGAATGAGAATGAATTACTAAGGAGGTAGTTGTAGGAGAAAGAGACTCATTTGGCATACATAGCCAGCTTATCCATAGAAGCATTACAATGCAGAACACCAGCCAAATCTATGGCCTCTATCTGAAGGATCAATGGCTTTAATTCCAAATAAAAACTTTGGTACTATGAGGCATAATTCCTTTCGAGGACTACAGGTATTTCATGGATTTGTGTGACCAAAGCACCTTCGAGGACAAAGAAAAGATGGCAAATTTCTATCTACACAACATGGCCCTCACAGACCTGAATGTGTGAGACCCCAATGCCAAGCTAGGGTATCTACAATTAATGGCCATGGCATCATGGATGGACCATGAAGAATTGAGGGCAGTACAAATGAAAAGATTGTTAATGAAAGAGCAGAATGAACCATTGATGATAAGAGTTGAGCCATCAGATCCTATGGCACTCATTAGCCCACACAACCTTCTTACCAATGACCCTCAGATTGCCCCTAAATATCTAGCCAATCAGGAACAAGCCATTGCACACTTTGAATATATTCTTAGGCTACTTGGGGATGATTGTGTACATACATGCATGACTACCCCACAAATTGCAGATCAGAGAATACTATTCCCCCATGAGGTTGAAGGAGGCATTGGAAAGAGTGAAAATGTACAAGCGCTCCATGCAAAGGCTGAAGGTCAATTGGATTGGCCTCAAACTGAGTCCTCCACTCATATTAGGCATGCTGGAAGGCAAAAGAGAAGAAGAAGAGGAGCAGTGGAAGGACATAGATAGAAAGTCAGGATTTTATGGAGAACATGAGCATACCACATCAGAACCCTGGAATGCTAGGGAGGCCATCAGGTCCATGAAAGACCAAGATATTGACTAGGTTGCTTAGAGGATGAGCAACACCTTCAGTAGGGGGGTGATGAGGAGCCTCATAAATGGGTAATTATATGGGCTCATTTTACCTCCTAACCTAGTCAAATCAACCATTCTCTTAGCTTATTGTATGATTTTCTGATTATATTTATGCTTATAGGGTGAGTTGAGTTAGTTATTAGGCCATGTGGTCTAACATGAATTTAATGCAAATTATTGATGGATTTCGAGGTCAAATTCAAGGATCTAATGGTCAAACTATAGCAATAACTTGAATAAGAAAGATGAGAGGACTTATAGGAGGGAATACCCCTCATTTATTGCTCTTCACTTCGAATTCCCCTTCATTTAGCTCGGACTACAGGCAGCTGAATCATGCACTAGAAGGCAGCTGAGCAAGTGGAAGATGATTGATAGTTATCTCAAGTTTTTGGAGCCAAGCCTCCCTGATTTAAAGGAATTTGTTGGTAGCTTCATACGTATAAGTAGAGAGGCCTAGGGCCTCACTAGGGTTGACTTTTTTCTTGTGTAAACTCCGCTCAAATTTTGAGCTTACTATTTTATGACAGTTTTATGTAATCTTGCTATTATTTTATAATGAAGATGGAATCCTTTTTGAGCTAGCATTGAGTTACCTTAGAGGGATGAAGCTCTTAGGTTAGGGCCCAATCCAAGCAGCCAAGTTTCTCTTTACTTGTATTTGTATGCTTTACTTCTGTTTGTAGATTAGGTTGTTGTTAGATGTATTTCTCTTATGGTTAAGAATAGGTTCCTTTTGATGATTTAGTAGCTTGCTTCCATTTGTGCTTTCTATAGAAGGTTAAGTAGTGATTAGAGAAGATTTAAAAGGCCAACAATAGTGCCTTGGCCTCTCTTCCTCCCTCTAGGACCATGATTTGAGGCAAAGACACTCTTGCTGCCCCAAAAACACATATTTTCCTCATTCCTAGGATTTCTAGTGTTTGCAGCTCTCTAGTAGGTTCATAGTCTAGTTTAGTTTTGATTTTGATCTTCTTTGTAATGTTCACTACCTAATTTTCAATATTCATTTTGCATGCTTTCCTTTCTTACAATATTTCCATGAATTTTCTCCTATACATCATAGTTGAGGCCATTTTAATGCAAAACTATGTTTTTCCAAGGATGCACTCATTTCATTGGTTGCTTGATTTTCTTGGTTGGCTGTCAGTTTCTATGTAGTAGATCTCTTCCAGCAGTAGGCCAGCTTACCAGCAATCACACTCTCCATCTGATCCATGCCCTATAGGTCTCCCAAACCTCACCTCAATTCTGCCCTAGTTTCCTTTATTTTTCATAGAACTTCTTCCTCTCTCCTTAATCAAACCCAATCATATTTCTCTCTCCTCATGATTCATGGTAGACCTTAGGTTCCCTAACACCTCATTCCAACCTTCATCCACCTTTTTCACTCACTTTCACACCCTCAAAATAACGAAAATTTCTCTCAGCCTCCTCCTGTAGGCCTCTTGTAGTTTCCCTATTTTCCTCCTGTAGTTTTCGTGTGTCCTCCTGTAGTTTTTCCTATAGGCTTTCTTTTGAAGGTTGAGTGTGGGAAAAGCCTCCAGAAGGCTAGCTAAGACCTCCTAGGACCCATCCACGCCATCCTACATCCTCCCAAGCTCCAAAACGGCCCTCTAATGCCACCTGTTTCTTGCCACACTCACACACAATAAATTAGATGCATGTTAAATTCACATAAAAATCCAAAAGTAATTATTTTTTTTATTTACTCCCAGAATAGCATGGTTATATGTTGTTTACTTTCCTAAGTAGGTAATGGCATTTCTTTCATGGTTTTCATAGTGTTTTTGGCAAAAGTAGAATTAGCTTGTTAATTAGGGTTTACTAGGTTTTGCTTTACATTCCAGTCTTTCTCCTTTCTGCAGTCAGAATATATAGAGCTTCTTCTGAAATATATAGAAGTTGGCGTGAGCTCGTAGTGATCTCACGCCGGCTGACCAAGTGATAACCTGTAGTGAGAACTAGTACTTATGAATATAGCACTGACGCTTTCAAGTTTGTTACAAACTACTGGGTTGATAAAACTAAAGTTGGCAGGATTTGTAGCATTTTTGCTGTAATACTGGCGCTCACCACCAGTGATTGGAATGACCACCACCCTTTCAATGTAGAAATTTTGATTAGAAAGACCGAATATTTGGTATGATTTCGAGGCAAGTAAAGAAATGATGATTAGTGGAGGCAACGGTGGTTTAAAATTTAAAGAAGGAAATGCATGGTTTACACATGATAACTGCTAAATCATTAAAGAGGTAACAAGGTTCATAATTAATTATTTAAGGAAGGAATATTTCACACATGTCCCCGATCCCCATGATGATGTTAATTGGACAATGGAATTTCTCTAAAAATAAGGTTAAATAGACCATAATATCCTTGCACTTAAAATGTCTATTCCTATTGGCAGTGATAAATAAATTCATTCAAATCAACAAATTTAACAATCATGGCTTTTCAAATCTAACCATCATGCTTCTAAATAGTAATTCAAATCCATTAAAACTAACAATTGCAATGGAATTCCTGTACTATGATAGGGTTCTTGTACCCGAACCCAACTTTCCTGTAGTGAAACATATTCCTGCACTAGAAGCTATGGTTCCTGTACTACATGGGGGATTCTCATAAAATCAAATTTCCTTTTCTATACACAGGATAAATTCATCGATAAATTACAAAATTTAAAGGAGTTTCTTCTATCACCAATTTCCAAGTGTCATTATGTTTCCTTGATCTGATCAAGTCAGGTCTTCAAAGATTCATCACACCCTACAAAAAAAAATTTATGGGGGAAAGAAAGAAGCAGGCCAAGGATACATATTAAGAAAGGGAAGGAAATTATCGAGGGCACATAGAATGAGATAACTCACAAGAGGGATATAGGAAAATGGAGTGGGTTAAAATTTTCAGGAATAAGAGTGAAAACAGAAGTCGGGACAGGAAACATTGTGAAGAGTATGAAGGAAATTTTAACTAGGACAAAAGAGGAAATAGACAAAAGATTATGAAAAGGGAACAAGAAGAAAGGGAAATTTTTTACCTCAATTCTTAGATGTCTCTACCACATGATGTTGTACCATGAATATATTAACTATAGCGGGAGTTTTATGTTACTTGTGTGAAATATTCCAAGTCAAATGCCTTGAACTTAGATAAGGGCTCATCTCTGCCAATCATTATGTTGTCACCAAAAAACGTTTACAGAGACCTGCTTCTTCTCAATGAAAATCGTCATTTATAATAATCAAGAAACATATCTTTTTTATTAAAGAAAGAGATTCATCCACCAGCATGTTGGTTTTCAGGTGAATCCTTCCATAACCATGTTAGCAAGCTAATTTTCACAGTCATAGGTTAAAAAAAAAATCAAATTGTTACTTTTCTGGGTTTTTTTTCAACTTATTATTTTATTATTATTATTATTATTATTATTGGAAAAGAGAAATCAGATTCACAGTAAGTTGGCATAACCACCTACAATTAATAATTTTGCTTTCTAACACACTTGTTGTATAAAGTTTTCCTTGGTGGTGGGATGAAAGTATACTTTAAGTCTATACCCATTCACAAGGAAAATTGATTCCTGTCCATCAATGGTTTTGATTTATACTGCTCCGTTTTCAAAATCTTCAACTACTTCATATCGTCCCATCCATCGTGTACAAAATTTTCCTTTCAAATGTTTAAATTTAGAATCATAGAAAAGTACCCAACCACGTGGTTGGAATTGCTTCTTTTTTATGAGCCTGACATGCCATTTTCTTCGTTGTTGCTGTATAATGTATTCTGTTGAACAACATCTCTTTTGTTTTCATCAAGTTTGTTCAGCTATAAGAGACGATATTGTTGTATCTTTTAGAGATCCCATCCTAATTGGACATCAGTTTTGAAAGTTTTGATTTGGAATTCAATCGGAAGCAAGACCTACTTTTGGTACACCATCTCATAAGGGGTGTGACCCATGTTGTTCCTACAAGTAGTTCTATAAACCCGTAAGGCCTTAGGTAACCTGTTTGACCAATATTTCTTATGCAGATTCACTATTTTGGTAAAGAATGGACTTGATCACCTTGTTAGTGGATTTTACCTAGCCATTTTCCTGTGGGTGGTATGGTGTTGATTTCCTATGCCAGATTTTATATTGATCCATAATACCTTTCACCAAATTAGAAACAAACTAACGTCCATTGTCAAATTTTTTTTATCTAGGAACACAAAATCTAGTAAAAATTTCACTAAATAAAAATTCAACAACAACTTTTTTAGTGGCAAAAGAAAAAAACTTTAGCTTCTACCCATTTTGTTACAAAGTCTATGAAAAACAAGATATGTGTTTTATTTAAGGATGTTAGAGCTATATGTCCTACAAAATCGATAACCAATTTTTCAATTGGTTCAATCATAACTTGAGGACACAAAGGAATTTCATGGCTTGACTAGGTTGGCCCATTCGCTGACAATTATCACAACGTTTGACATAATGTTTAACATCCTTAAACAAGGAAGGCCAAAAGTAGTCAGAACAGAGGTTTTATATGTTGTCCTTCTATCAGCTAAATGGCCCCCACAAGGTTCATCATGGGCAACTTTTAAGATATCAAACACTTCCTGTCTTACACATCTATGAATAATGGTGTCACGTCCAATGTAAAAGAGGTCTCCCTGAGTCCGAGAATATGAGGCACTTTTTTGAATAGTTTTTCGTCTCTCTCAAGCAGATAGATGAGGCGGTGTTTTTCCTATAACTAAATAATTAGCTATATCATCAAACCAAAGAGAATTTGTTGACACAACAAAAAGATGCTCATCAAGAAAAGAATCATTGATAGGAATTCTTTCACCAATTTTTTTTAATCTAGAAAGATAATTAGCTACAACATTATATTTTCCTAGTTTATCAATAATGCTAACATTAAATTCTTGCATTAAAAGTAATTTTAACCACCTAGTCACTGTACCACTAGTCAAATGTTTATTCACTAAGTATTTTATGGCAAAATGGTCCATATGTACAAGCACTTCATAACTTGTAATGTAGTGTCTGAATTTGTTAATAGAAAAAATCATAGCGAAAAACTCTTTCTCATTCATAATATAATTCAATTTGATAGGTAAGATGTTTTTACTAATGAAGTAGATAGTGTAGGATTGTTGATTTTCTTCTTGTCCTAAAGATATGCCAATAATGGTATCTGAGGCATTTGAGGAAATATGAAATGGAAGAGACCAATTAGGTCCCCTCAAGACTGGTCCCTGTACTAGTTTTTCCTTCAACTCCTCAAAAGCTTGTTGGCAGGCTTTAGTGCAAGAAAGATCACTATCCTTATCTAAGAGTAAAAAATAGGGGTAGTTATCCTAGAAAATTTTTCAATGAATATTCTGTAACACCCTACATGTCTAAGGAATCCTCTCACCTCCCTTTGTGTTTTTGGTGTAGGAAGACATAAGATAACTTCTATTTTGGCTAGTTCTACCTGAATATATTTTCTAGAGACAAGATGACTAAGAACCACCCACGCTTTACACATCAACCTACATTTCTTATCACTCAAAGTGAGGGAAGCTTCTTGGCAATGAAAAAATACTTTTTCCAAAATTTTGAGGGATTCTCGGAAAGAATCACCAAATACTAAAAAATCATCCATGTAAACTTCTACACACTCAAGATCGGAAAGAATGGCTAATACTTCCCTTTGAAAGGTAGCTGGCACATTACAAAGTCCAAAAGGAATCACTCGATAGGCGAATGTTCCTCATGGACAGGTAAAAGTGGTTTTGCCTTGATCTTGAGTGTGATTTGTATTTGGTTATAACTGCTAAAGCCATCTAAAAATGAAAAGGACTTTTTACCGGCAAGGGTATTAAGCACCAGATCGATAAAGGGAAGCTGAAAATAATCCTAGTCAACTATGTTTAATTCTCTATCATCAATGCAAATACGCTATCTCCCATTTTTCTTTGGGACTATCACCAGTGCAGAGACCCGCTGGCTATCAGATGTAGAATAGATAAATTTTGCATCTAATATTTTCTGTAATTCTTCCTTAACAATATCCCTTAGTGCAGGATTCATATGCCTTTGGGGTTGTTGAACAAGTCGGGATACCTCTAATGTCCTCATAGGTGTTGTGGGATAAACTCCCCTAGGGTCTTGGGTGAATACCCTAGCAGACTGAAGGTTATCTATGCAAAGAAACACAAATTCCAGGCAATCATAATGCTACTATAAGCAAACTCTACGATAGGGGGCATGCCTAAGGTCCTATGTTTGAGAAGAGACTCCCAGGGTCCAAACCTTTCTTTGAGTTCCTTTGCTCCTTTGACCAGCAAAACCAACAATTCAAGAAAGTGCAGCAGTATATGGACTAAACGTCATAAAGAAACTAGCTTCATATTATAAGGAAAGGTAGTTATTTATGCAATTAAACAACCTATCACATATGAATCATAACATGAAGAAGATTTATATCAGGAACAAAGACATGTGTTTCTTTTATTATAGACAAAGAAAGTACAGAAAAGGAACAATTTCACCTGAGTCGTCCTTTTGCAGGCTCCAAGTGGAACCGTCTCCCAGATTCGTCCAGTCTCAAGCCTTTAACAAACTCCTTCCATGACTTACTCCATGATCTCTCAAGTAGTATGAACTCATAAACACACACAAGGAAACAAGGGCTTCATGTAGAATAGGGGAAGTGCAGAAGGAACAAGGATCTTCAGACCTGGTTAGGGAAATTTCAAAATAGAAATCTTTCTCTCTCTTCTCTCCTCCCTTTGGCCTTCCCACATAAGCCTTTTTATGCTTCTCCCAAAGTAGTTTTTTAGTTGGGAATTCGTTGGGAACAGTTGGGCCACTGGCACTAACAGGTGATCAATAGGTAAAACACAGGATCTCCACCCGAAATTAAGGAGATTTTTATTTTTTAAGTGTTTTTATACATATACATGAGTTGGGTATACACAGACCCGTGTATACACGTGTTTAGCTCAGGGCAACGTCGCGTATAGGGAAAAAACACTGCTTTTTTAAATTTGGGACCAGGTCTGGAAGGAGGGGTTGCCCTAGGACATCATTGCAGCTTCACAAACATGAAGAGTGAGATTTGGAGCTATAACAGATGCCTCCTAATATATGAGGTCAGAAGGGGTACATGATGGTCGAAATGTATTAAGCAAGTTCATGGAAAGGAAATCTGTTGAAGAATGAGAAGGACTGCACCAGAATTCAATTTGCCAAGCCACAAAAGGAGAACAGAAAGAAACACTGTCTGAGGCGAGCATACCCATGCTCAGAGAAAATACAGCATGTCCGCATATCAAGAACAATTGGATCCACCAAGTATAAATCACTGGGAAATACATAATGGATCATCTAATCATGATTGAACAAGTACATGTCTGAAAGTCACATATAAGAATGTCAATGATGCTAAAATATGAAGTGGATCACTGATATCAAAGACTGATCCCAAAAAGGTACCGACTGAACATGATGGAATAAGATGGTACTACACTGAAAACTCAGGTGCCAGCATATAAAACGTCGCCATGAATGACTGCAACATATAAGGTGAAGTGGTATCTGTTAGCGCTTGAGATTTCACCTCAGGCTGAGAAAGGAAAATCTTCAAGGCTACATCAAACCATTTTACCTCGTAGCTAGCCCTAAGAGGTATGAGAAGGCTCTCTCGGGTCAGATTCGGTAGATCTTTCAATATGATAAGCTGACCAATTAGGATCAAAGATATTAGGCTAGTAAATTGATAAGGGGGGGTTGATTTAAAGATTTTGGGTTTTTGGTGGCAATTGGAGGGAGTGCAATTCAGGGTGCGGGGATTGAGCACAGTTTTTTGCAGGGGGATCTTTGGGGCAAGGTAGGAGTGAGCGCTGATGCCTTAATCTGAGATGGATGATCAGAGATGATAGAGAAGGAGCTGAAGAGGGCAAACAACCATTTGAATCCTCTCTAGACAGCAGAAAACATAAATTTTGAACAAACTAAAAAGCTGAGCATGTCAAAGCATGTATTCACACTTTAAGACTTCGTCTGTCCAAATAGAAGCAAAAGAGAGATGTGGAATACATAAACAAACTTACAAGAACATGTAGAGAACACACCATCAACACAACAATCCACAAGAATCCACAAGGATGTCTGCAAAACCCTGGCCTTCCTTTTCTTAAAATTGCATAGATAGATGTACAATATACAATAAAGCTTTCTCCCACAAGAGTCCAACCATGAAAATGAGAAAGAGAGAGCATAATATAGACCATCTAACTCCTTTCCCCACCTCTAAGGGTCGAGCTCAGCTTTCTAGGAGCAGTTTGAACTAATTCTAAATTAAGCACTAGATAATAGGCAGTCCAACAACTTGCCTCTATTACTTAGCTAACTGATTCATGCATTAATTATTCACTTTTTACATCAAGGAAGCTTCTAGAAGGGTAAAGAGAGATAAAATCTATCAAAGTGCCATGAAAATATTACATTTACCCATCATCTATAAGTAAAAATGGTCAACCATAGTCAAAACAGTTTTTTTGACAAAAAAGGTCAATTCTGGCAAAGCTGGCGCACACAGTCGCGCCCCCTGTGCAAATGGTCGCGCTCCTTTGCTGCAACTTTTGAGTGGGTTCCACTAGTCCAAATCAGGTGAAAGATGGCTCATTGGAAAGCTTGGTCTGTCTACTTTCCATCCCAAGTGGAATGTCTGAATTTGGAGTTGTTTTTCCCCCTCAAAAACCATTTCTCCCAAGGTCACTTTCTGCAACTCAAAAAGTGGGCAGAAAGTCATTTTTTTGATGTATTTTGAGCTTTTGGAGGCTCAAATCTCAAAATCAGGCTTCTCCCAAGTATTGGTAATTTCTCTCTTTGCATGCCCTTTCCAAAAATGCCAAGTTTTCAAAATTCCGAGCAGTCCTCCAAAATAGTCGCGCTTGGAACGCGACCATGGCACGGGAAAAACCTGTAATTTTACCAAAAATTTGCAAAATGCTCCAAAATTATCAAAATTTTCAGATTTTGATGCTAGATCAAGGCTAATCAGTACCATGATGATTGAAGGATGCTTCAGCCAAGATGGAGAGTGGATCGGGCGTTTTCCTTAGTTTTTGTGCTTTGGCCAACCGTCCTTGGAGCACCTTCGTTCTCGCCGGTATTTTTGACATTTCTTTAAAACCATGACACCTGTGCAAAAAGTGAAGGAGGTTTTTCTTCTTTGGCATGTTGTGGACAAAAACCTCTCTCAGTTTTCCAAAATTCATCTTTTACTGCTCTAAAACATCATTTTAGTGAAACTTGCCCCGATGTGTGAAACAAGGAATTTTGTCGAAATGGAGCGAAATGAAGGGGATAGGGGGCTTCTAAATTCTTGGGGAAATTTTTTGGAGTAGGGAGGGATGTTAGGAAGTAGGAGAAAGTGGAATCTCAGAGATTGAGTGAGGGGAAAGGGTCCAAAAGGGAAAAACACAGGCCCAACCTAGAAAATTGCCAAGTTATAGCTAGAAACTAGGGTTTGTGCAAAAATGAGGAATTTAGCGGATCTAAGGGATGGGAAGTGTTTGATAAGGTACATTAAGGATAGGGGAAGGTGTATGAACATCAGGAAACAAGTTTTGCCGATGATTTGACCGTCCAAGAGAAATTTCCTTCAAAACCCTAGGAGAGGGAAATGAACTTGCTAAGGCACAACTGAAGCATGGACAAGATGTAAAATGACTCATTAGACACTGATATGATAATGAAAACCCTATGAATGATGATAGACTCAGCTGAATAGTGACATAGATTTGCATTTGGGCAACTTTAGAAGGAGTTAAAGCAAACCCTAGACCTAATGCCTAGTGACCAAATTTTGCTTGAAGACTCACTGAAATGACAAAATTTGACCTTGACACATCAAAATCACTTTGTAAGAGCATATTTGATCACTGTAGGAAGGCTGAAAATACTGACACTAACAGACCAGAGGGGACTCTTCTATGTCGATGGCCAGGAGGAGATAATTCAAACTTCCCTTTGAAGCTGGGCTTTCATCACCAATTGCAGTCTTCCCCTTTTCCTTGGCCAATTGAATTCTTGTTACCCTTCTTTGGACAATTTTATCAACATACTGCTCTTGTACTACCTTACTAATCTGAACCTTCTTTCTTTGTTACTGTTGAGGGGTGTCTTTAACTACTAGTGGTCTCATAGGCTCCTTCACCTGCTTTCTGGCTTTCAATTTCACAAATCTTCTTGATATTGTTTCCTCCGAATGACTTACTGTTGGTGAAGAAATCCCCGTAGCCTTAGGGCTGAGACCAGTTTCAGTTCTGAAGCCAGAAGTAAACAAGAAAATGGACCACTCCCTATCTATTTTCTGGAGGTCATGTAAAACAATCAATTTGACTAAGCCATGATGGAACAACAAAGTCTCACGGGCTTCCTTCTTCAACTAAACCTTGTCACACATTTTGCCTAGGCTATGAAACAGATAAAAAGGCAAGTTCAGAGATATCTTTCTAGTGAAATGAAGCAGAAGTTCGAAGTGATAGGAATACACCTTATGATATCTCCCCTCACAGGTAAAGTATCTCTGTATGCAGGTAAGAAAATTAGTAAAAGAATCATTCATAAAGCTCCTGGGCACTGACTTGTTTAAGTGTAAATCAATGAATAAAGAATTCCTTGCAAGGATTTATATCAAACTTGAAGTTTTTAAACCACATCTCCTGTCCCCTTGGAATTTCAGTGACTGTGGATATAACCTCTGGAGAAATTGGTAATTCAAGCACTCCAACCTTCGAATTTAATCCTGTGAAATTGAAAGCAAACTCTTTGGTGACTTGCATGTGGCCTCCTTGAAGTTTTTCACAAAATCTCCAATAGCCAACATGTTTGAAAGCTTGTTCAACTTCATTTTTCCTCAAGAGAACATCTAAACCTTCAGGCTCATTCCTTACACACCTACCTGACCTATGATCCTTCTTCTCTGCAGACATCTCCATGGAATTCCTAAAAAATGAAAAGTGAAAGAGCTTGCACTGTCTTAATCTTGATCTCTGCCTCACTTGAAATGGAAAGGGGAGCTGGCTCACTTGAAATTTAAAGAATTCTAATCAAATACCTGTTAATTTTCCTCCTATGCAAGAAAAAAATATGATCATAACTGAAAACACTTAGACCCTTTTTTGAAATTTGAAAATATGCGTACTAAGACACCTAACGAATCTAATGATGAAAATGAGTGGTTGCATGTGGTAGGCATGGTGCATGGACTGACAGTTGATGATGTAAGATTAATGGATTCTGATGGATTGGATAGCTAGTTGAGATTTGGCACGAATCCACACAAATCCCCAATTTCATAGCGCAGCCAATGGAAATTCTAGGTTTTGTGCTATGAAAACTCCTAGGCAGTTTCGTAGCGCATGAAAACCTTAACACAAGTTTGACACATGGAAATTTAGGTGTGATGTGGGATCAATGATAGGTAAAGCCAAAGTGTTGACCCTATTTGACAATGCCAACAAGACTCCCTTCTATGATTTAGACTCTAAAACAAAAACAATAAAAAATGACTTGACCATGTTTAACATAAAAACTTTGGAACCATGCGGGCTATCCAAAATTTTAAAAACTTTTACAGTGATAACATGAGACATGCCTTGGTGGTAACAAAGGCACACAGTGGGAGTCTCAGATCGGATCCGCCGACTACTAAGTCATGTTGCATGAGCTGTCTCGTGCTATCATGACCACCATGTTGAGTAGTTCCTAGGTCCAGTACTTATATAATTTTTGAGGCCTGCGTGCCATGGATGTATGAGGCCTGTGAGCCACTAATGTTATTATAGACACACATATTATTTTTTGGGTTCTGATGTATCAAACATTCACACACACATATATCTATGTGTGTGCTATATTTTCCTGTCTATTATGGTACAAATGGTTTGTCTTATCTTTCACATGTTTCGTAAATGTCTATCCAACACATAATTAGCTAATGCATCTGTTAATGTATTCATGCGTCTAGGAATATGATGATATGTAATATAATCAAAATATCTTTCCAATAGGCGGATATGGAGATACATTCGTAATATTTGAGGGTTCCTGACGGAATATTTCCCGTTGAGTTGAACGACGACAAGTTGTGAATCCAATTTGACAACTAATTCTCTGATGCCTAGAGCGATGGCTTCTAACAACAGTTCGATGACCGCACTGTATTCAGAAATGTTGTTGGTTGTATGACCCAAGTGGATACCTTAAAGGTCAGTCAACTCACCATTAGGGTTATAAATCGCCTATGTCGCGAGTGATAGGTTTTGGGTACTTCGGCAAGCACCATCGGTGAAAGCAACATGAGGAGTTATGGACATCTTCAAAGCAAGAAAAGCATAGTAAACAGGAAAGTTGTTCGAAAACTATCACAAAAAACTAGGTTATACAAAAATGAATCACACGCTAATGTACATAAGTAACCATGCAAGATGTCCTAAGCATAGTACTTTTTGAGGTAAATCCCGTTTTGGGGCTTATCAAGAGGATTTCTTTCATAATCAATAAGCTCATAGGCTCCTTTCTGTGAAACATGTTTCACAATTTAGGGCCCATGACACATAGGTTCAAACTTGCCTACCCCCATATTATCGTTAGCTTGGTCGTATAGCAGGACCAAATCACCCTCAGAGAAAGCGCGAGGGGAGACTGACTGATCTAAATGGGATTTGACCTGTTTCTTTTGTGCTTCGATGACCAAGGCAGCGAAAAGGCAAGTCTCATCCAGTCATTTTAAATAGAAGAGGCGTTCCTCTTGAGGTGGTGTTTTAGGGAGGAGTTCAACAACTAACTTGAGCAAAGGAATCTCACATTCGATCGGCAATGTTTCTTCCAGACCAAAGACCAACTGGAATGGTGTGAAACCAGTTGCATCTTTGGTTAAAGTTCGGTAGGCCCACAGAGCTGAAAAAAGCATGAGATGCCAATTTGACTTGTGCATCCCAATAGTACGTTGAAGCATGGTGACCAAAACCTTGTTCATAGCTTCAACTTGGCCATTGGCCTAAGGGTAATATGGGGTCGAGCCATCGTGGCACAAGCCCAAGGAAGATGTCAGTTTTGCCATCATGTAATCTCTAAAATGGGATCCATGGTTTGTGACAATGGCTTGGGGTATGTCGAACCTAGAAATAACATGGTTAAAAATGAATTGAGTCGTCGTCTTATCATCTGCCAAATATGTAGGAATCGCTTCAACCCATTTTGTGAAATAATCCACAGCAAAATAATATAGCCATGCCCCCCATCTAAATGAGGGTTACGTGTCATATAATCGATGCCCTATTTGGAAAACGGACCAACGGTAATGACGGGGTGTAGGTGAGCAGGCGGGACGCACATCTTGCGTTGGTAAATTTGGCATTCGTGACACTTGTGGATAGCAAGTGTGCAATCTTTGAAGATAGACGGCCAAAAATAATCAACGTGAAGGATTTTCTGAGTTGTAGTGTAACCAAACATATGAGCACCACATGCACCAGAGTGGCAATTGTTGAGAGCTCTTTCAGCTTCCTCGATCATGAGGCATCAGCGAAGAACAAAATCGATGTCGACACGGTATAAAGTATCACCAATAATACAGTAGGGTTGGGAAGGATGTCGAATCCTTCGATGATCATCCTTGGTCAACACGGACCGGAATGTGGAGGTTTGGAGATACATGATGATATCACCTGATCCAGGTGGATATTGGTGGCCACCTGCCAAGTCCATCTGGACCCCCATCATTGTCTCTTTCAGCATTTTCAGTTTCCTTAATTATAGCACAACTTACTATTTCTAGCAGTTTTTCGGGTCCTGAACTTCCGGAGCCGTTTTGAGGCCCTAAACGATGTTTTTTGGGGAATCCAGGGGAAACATGGGACCAATGTTGCCCTTCCCAAAGTGGTAGTTCTCGGATAGATCTTTCTAACGAGCTATCATACGCGTCAAACGGAGATCGTATGCCAAGTTACGACCCCGGGAAATTGATGTACCAATTTACCCAAAACGGGGCCCACAATTTGGCGTTTCATCTTCTAAGGGTCGGTTTTGGAATGTGAAGGGTTTTCCATTGTTTCTCAATAATAAATAGGCCTTCGAGCCTCATTGTAACAGAAGTTCAGAACAGTTCAGAGACATGTAGCCGCACATCTCTTCTCAGAGATAAGCTACCATCGTCCTAGCTGGTTTATTTCCAATTCTGGTTGTAAGCATATTTCGGTATTTTCCATTAATGAAATGAAGTGTTATTTCCGCTGCATCTCTTTATTTATGGTTATCGCATCTCTATATTTATGGTTATCTCTATAATCTATTGCGTTCCTGTTTAAATCCGGATCATCACCGTACCATGGATCAAGGGTGCTAATTACGAAAAGGGTCTCATCTGGAAGTTGTTCATCTGCACTAGCAGAGAGAGATTTGGAGGGAAGGGAACAAATCAATTCAAAGAAAACAAGTGACTTCTTAGATTTGGTCGTAGTGAAGACCAAATAAAATTCTTGCTGGAAAACGATCCATTTAGAATACTTGCTCCCTAGCACCTGACGAGTTAGGATATAGGTCATAGGGTTTCATTCAAGAATCATTGTAGTCGTAGGTAAAAGAATATAGTGCCGAAAAAAGTTGAATAGCCTGAACGACAGCCAAAGCCAACTTCTCGACATGTGCATAATGTGTTTCAATGTCGAGGATATTCTGATTAAGGTAGTAGATCACATGTTTGCCACCTTCGTCATCGTCTTGAACCAACACCATAGCAATGGTGCTAGGGGTTGCGGCTAGGTAAAGGAAGTAATATCGATAATAGTCTGGTGGATGCAATAGAGGAGAATGTATGAGGATGGCCTTAAGATCATCAAAACATTTTTGGGCCACCTCATCCCATGCAAAGGGAATTCCTTGTTTGTGTAAACGATAAATCCTGTAGCTAGCCCAACATAGTTGGGTATAAAATGACAGAGAAAATTGGCCTTTCCTTGCAGGCTCTGGAGTTGGTGGAGTGAAGATGGAGGGGGTAAATTTACAATGGCCTTGACTTTTAGCGGAGCCCATCCTTGGAAATGATGAAGCTGAGAAGTCGTCCCGATTCCACGTAGAAAACACATTTGTGTGGATTTAACTGAATGTTATAGTGTTTGCAGTGTAGAAAAATCTACCGAAGATGGTCTGGGTGATCTTGGCGCTTACGAGAATGGGCAGGAAGGTCATCCAAGTAAGGCTGGAAAATGTTGTGAATATCATGAAATGCATAGGACATTGCCCATTGAAAAGTGGCGCCAACATTTTTTAGGCCAAACGGGAGCTTCTTGTACCTGAACATACCCCATGGGCAGATAAAGGCTTGTCTTCTCTTGGTCGGCCGGTGCGATATTAATCTGGTTATAACGAGAAAAATTGTCCATAAATGAAAAGATCTCGCTCTTGGCACATTCATCAATGAAGGGCGTAGGATAGTTGTCTTTAGCACAGGCACGATTAAGATCTCGATAATCCACGCAAACATGGATTGTGCCTTGTTTTTTAGTCATGGGGACAATATTGGACAGCCAGTCTGTAAGGGGGATGGGATAGATGAACCCAGCTTTGAGAAGCTTTTCGACTTCACCCTTAATAGAAACGACCTTCCTAGGGTGCACCGGGCGAATCCGTTGGAAAATGGGCTTCACGTGTGGATACATTGGTATTTCATGGACCACAATGCTAGGATCTATGCCAGGCATTTCTTCGTAAGACCATGTAAACACATCACAGAATTCTTGAAATAGACGAGTATATGTCTTGATCTCATCCGGAGCAAGGTACCCCAATATGAATGTGTTCAACGACACTGGGTTTGATAGAAATGTCAATCAACATTGTTTGTGTAATATTACCCAAATTTCCTTCCGACCATACTTGATGAGTAACGGTCGATGGCGGAAATGGAGAAGAGGACTCTTCAAAAACGGTAGACATGACCGTCGGGCAAGGCAGGAACGAGGAGCGATGATGGGTGTCGATCCATGGTAGTTCCTCGAGAGACATGACTTCCATGATACCTTCATCGGTGAGGAAGGTATCAGCTAAGGAATCAGATGATTCCAAAGTGCCAAGCCAGGGGATTGAAAGTACATATTGAGAGAGGTATTCAACATATGAGAATCAGAGGATGCAGAGTTTGAAGCCAAAACAATTTCCACGTAATTGACTTCAATGGGACTAAGCGCCATGACCTCGCCCCAAGCATAAACAAGATCTGGTGTAGGTATGACCCAGGGATCATATTTGACTGAGACCATGTTGACAGAGGCAACATGAGGAGGTGGGAGTGGAAAATTTCTCATTAAGGTAGAATCTTTGAAGAGACCTACCCCCACACTCTCATAGGGAGCACCGGAGTGCCTGACGTACAGAATGTTTCCATTCGATGAGGAATAAGCAAAGAAAGATAGCTAATTGACACAATCTTCCCTTGATGGGAAAAATGGATCACGCGAAACAAAGAGGAGGCCATTACATGAGTCCAACTTCAGTTGAGTAGAATTTTATAATTGAGATTGGCTTCAACGATCTCTACTTCAACTTGCACTGTCTTGCCTTCCAGGGTAATCGCAAGGTTAGGTAAGACACCGAAGGGTCACGAATTGCGCCCATCAAAAGCTTTCAAAGTGTTTGGAGACTGGTTCAGTGCAGGGGAACCAATAGCCTTCCAGCATGCAAGTGACATGATGTAGGTGGAAGAACCTTCATCTATGACAATGAGGTGGATGGTATTCTCGTTAATGATTACCTGAATAAGAAAGGAAATTTGACGAGGGAGCCGCGGAACATGGTTCTCCAGATCGAAATATATCAAATTAGAATCAGTGGGATCGATGCCCCTGATAGCCGACAACAAAGATTTCCACTGTGATGGGTAGCTTCGGATTACCTCGAGAACCGACATGGCTAACGACGCTTGGGCCAAAGACTCAATAATATTATAGTGCTGACTAGCTCGGGCGTTAGGATTATAGGAGGATTTCCGCATCACAACTCAAGAGGGTGGCTGTGTAGCGGAATCAGTGTTAGGGTGCTTGATTTGCAGAGGGCCAGAACTCGGGGTGGAAGAAGAAGGTGCAGCTTCTTTTTCTTACCCAGTTGTCAGAGCTGGAGTTTGATAACATTTCCATCAGGTAGCCACATTAATGTGTGTGCTCATCATGAACACTTGAGATCCAGAGGAAGCAGATCAAGGTTGCTCTACCATTTGAGTCTACTGAGACGGAAATTGCTCTTTAAGGACAGCAGGGGTCCCTTTGAGGAGGCGACTAACTTCGGATCGTCATGGACAATCCTTAGTATAGTGATCCTCCTCACAAATGAGGCAGGGATACTTAAGTTTATGTTGCGAAGATTCGCCAATAGACAATTTGGGAGGACCTTGTTTTGGGGCATCGGCTTTAGCTTTGCCTTTTCCTTTATTTTTTCCTTTCGAGGATTTTTCCGCTGCGGTAGACTGGACAGTGTAGACTTCTGAGGTTTTACCAGGGCCCGATATATTTTGAGATGAACTATTAGGAGTAGCATTCAAGACTGACTTTTGCTTGGAAGAAGTTTTAGTAGGGGTCTACGATACTGAACCAATAACTCCATCAACAGGAGGAACAACTGGTGACTTTGATGCTGCGGGATCGGAAGATGGCCGCAAAGCATTGGGTAACAATTCATATAAGGTTCCAGACTGAGAGTAAACCAGATCCAAGCATTGGGCATGGGCAATGGCTTGCTCTTCAGTAACACATCCACCAATAGCTATATTGCGAGAAATTGGGGCAACGAATGATTTGGTAAACCATTCAGTGAGCAACTGATTAGCTATCTTGAACTTGATTAGGCGACGCCTACATCTCCATTCATGGATATGATCAAAGATGTGCGTTGCAGTGTCTTGCTTAAGCGATGTGAGCAAATAGGTGTCAGTTTCATAACGAACCAACAGCTGAAAATGTGTGAGGAAAGCCATGGATAATGAATTGAAGTCATGGAAAGTACTTCAAGGTAGCTCAACGTACCATTTCACTGCGGCACCCGTGATGGTTCACTGGAAAAGACAAAAACGAATGGAATCATCCATGTATGAGTTCGAAAAACACTAGAGGTGATATGTCATCACATGGACTTGAGGATATTCTTTAGCTTTTCCATCGAACTTTGGGAAATCACTTGGTATCTTGGACGACATCTGAGGCCAGTACAGGGAATGAAGGATCGGATCATTCGTAAGACGCAATACATCTGACAACTCAAGTGTAGCCAAGAAAGGTAATTGAGTTTTAAAAGGCATGCAAGGTCGATAAGCGGGCCCATAGGGAGGAGCCCATCCCTGATGGTAAGGATTTTGGCCCCACATTGGGTGATTTTTGGCATATGGCATCTCAGGCTGCCCCCATTGTGGATTACCTTGACCAAAGGGAGGATTTGAACCTTCAATACCTTGAAACTGTCCATGTACAAGTTGTTGGTAGGCAATGTATGGGTTAAAAGGCTGATGAGCCTGTTGACCTTGGACATATGGGTATGGGACCTGTTGTCCTGGAACATAGGGTTGTTGGGCCTATTGTCCCTGAACAAGAGGGTTTTGGACCTGCAGTCCTTGGGCATAAGGTTGATAAACTTGTTGCACTTGGATGTAGGGGTTTTGTACCTGGTAACCTTGGCTGAAGGGATTCTAAACCTGTTGACCTTGGACAAGAGAATTCTGCACCTGATGTTGTGGGATTTGACCTTGATCCTGTCCCTGCAAGGGTTGAGCTTGTTGATATGTATACAAGGGTTGTTTCTACTTGGTTTGTTTTTGTTGTTGCAAGGGTTGACATTGCAGTTGCGAAATTTGTCCTTGGGGCTACAGAGGTTGGCCCTGCGAGGGTATGGGTTGAGAGGTATGCGGAGCATATTGCATCTGCTACTATGTAGCCTGCTACAACTATTGAAAGGACTGACCTTGTGGTTGTTGCAGGTGACCTTGTTGCGGAATAATCTTCCCTTGTTGTTGCATGGAAAGACCTTGTTGCAACAAAGGTTTCCCTTGCAGTAACAAAGGTTGTTCATGTTGTTGTAAAGGTTGTCCTTTTTGTTGCAAGGATATTTGAACATTTCCCAGGAAATTACTGAACTGAATCTTGCTGTAGCCAGGCGGGATGTACTGCCCAGGTTTGAGGGTATAAGGTTGATTAACCAATCCTTGAGAACCATATGGAACATAAGGATTTTTGTTAAAATTGGAAACTAGGGCCAAACTCCATGTGGATCATCTTATTCATGGTTGATAATATTTTTATTAAATTCCTCTCATCGAGAGGTGTAGGATTGATCTAAAGATCATCTGATTCCGATAAGTATTTATGGAGATATGAATTTATTTTGATTATGGAATAATTATGAAGCCAACCAACAACTCATGTAGGCTTAGAAGCCCAACAGTCACATCTATTCAATCATCAACATTTGTATATAAATACAGGAGGTCTTTTCCTCATTTGGATACACTCTCTCATCACATCTATCTCTCTCTCCTATGCAGAAAAGAGGCTCTTCTCCTACTGCGCAAAAAGAGACTCTTCTCTCACATGTGTGGAAGGACACAGATTTAGGGCTGCAACTGTAGATCGGAATTTTGACCAGTGTTGACCATCTTTCTCTCTCTCAGAACTGCGCTATAGGTGGATCTAACTCTCCTCAGAAGGCCGCATTTTTGGTGAAGGAATCAAGCCGATCCGATGGTCGGTTTGCAAGATATTGTTTGCCCTAGTTGAGGGGTGATCTAGGTTTTGCTATTGATGAAGTAAATTAGATTTATGTACTATTTCTCTCTGCTGAATTATTGAAGATAAAAGAAGATTTGATCAAAGGGTTTCCCCATATTGGGGTTTGTCCCTGGCTAGCCACCACATCTTGTGTCTCTTGTCTTGGCTTTTTTTCTTTTCATCATTTAATGTTCTATCTGCACTTTACTTTATGTACATGTGATTGCTAATTTGTGGATAATAATAATAAAAAGAAGTGAACTGATCTAAGCATAGAAGATACCATAACTTAACATGGTATCAGAGGTGAGGTGAAGACAAAGCCCGAGCAAGAGCAAGAGATATAACCGAAGAGAAGATTGGCAAGGCTATCCTAAAAGAATTATGGGGTCCTCAACACTCTTCCTTGCAGAAGACAAGCTCCGTGACAAGTCTGACTATCACGGATGGAAGATGTCTCTCGATCTAACCTTAGAATATCAAGGAGTGTTGGACCATGTAAGAGGCAATATTGTTGAGCCTCCATCAAATGCACCTGCTGTTGCCAGGAACAACTGGAAAACTGGTGAAGTCAAAACAAAGAAGATCATCCGGGACTCTATCGACAAGCGCTTGGTGGCCTACATCTCTGACCTGAACACCTCCAAGGAAATCTAGGATAGACAGGTGATATTATTTAAAGTTAATGATGCAAATCAAGTTTTGTTTCTTAGAAATAAGCTGAAGGAAATTAAGGAGGGCAAACATGAGAGCATGCAAGAATATTTCTTAAGAATCACCGAGATCAAGAACGATCTCCTATCTATTGGGGAGATTATCGCTGATAGGGAAATGGAACTCACGACTCTTGGAGGATTACCATCCAAATGGTACGTGTTTAGGACTACTCTTCTCAACAGTAACATGTTTCCTGGATTCGAGGAATTAATGGCAAGATGCATTCAAGAAGAAACAAGGATAGAAGAGCAAGAAATGCCCATGCCTAAAGGTCCTCCTACTTCCTTCTCTTCTCATGCTAAGAAAAGAAATAATTCAGGGACTAAATAAAAAAGAAAGGTTGGACCTAAGGGTAGAAGAAAAGGACGATGTTACATTTTTGATAAAGCAGGTCACTATGCAAGGGAGTGCCCTGATAGAAGGGACTCACACCGGGACTATGATCAAAATCCCTCTCATGGATATCAAAGGAATGAAAAATCTAATAGCAGAGGTAAAAGGAGTGTTGGAAATCAAGGAAGAGGACAATATTCAATAAGGCTAGAAATTCCAGGTATGAATCTAACACTGTTGACAATAAGCACGATGAATATTATCTACCAGCTGCTCTATCTACCTCTGCTCTTCGGACTCGCTGGGAATTTGGCTTATTGATAGTGGTGCCTCAAGGCACTTCACTAGTTACAAAGAAGTTCTCCATAATCTGATAGAGAAAGAAACCAACCTTGAAATTGTCCTTGGAGATAATATGAAATATCCCGTAAAGGTGTAGGCAATGTCTCTCTTAAATTGAATCAAGGTAATATGATCCACTTATAGGATGTATTATATGTACTTGACCTAAAAAAGAACCTAATGTCCATTTCGGCAATGGAAGACAAAGGCTATAAGGTGGATTTCAGCGATGGCAAGGTACGTACATGGAAAAAAAATATTAAAGATGCCTTCACTCTTGGGTTGCGAGTTGATTCATTATATCAGGTCGGAGGAAGTCCGCTAGATGTCATGTCTTGTGACACATCTCAAGCCTTGATCAAGAATCGAACTGAAAATAAGATCAAGATCTTAAGACTAATAATGGGACTGAATATGAATCTAACGAGTTTCATGAATTTTGTAAAGAGGCTGGCACTAAGAGGGAGACTACTACACCATATACTCCTGAACAGAATGGCGTGGCAGAAAGGAAGAACCATACAATTGTGGAAGTTGTTCGTTCCATGCTCCATTCATCAAAGACTTCTGACGTTTCTATGGGCCGAAGCCGCAAACATCGTCGTATATGTACAAAACCGATGCCCTCATCAAGCATTGGGTTCCAAGACTCCTGAAGAAATGTTCACCAGTAAGAAACCTGACATATCTCATTTTAGAATTTTTGGAAGCCCTGTATATTTTCATGTGCCAAAAGAGAAAAGGAATAAATTGGGTGCATCTGGAAAGAAAGGAATATTCGTGGGCCATGGTGAAAATACTAAGGGCTATAGAATCTATGTAGCCAGTCAAATGGAAGTCGTGATTAGTCATGATGTCACCTTTGACGAAGACATGGCTCTCAGTAAGTTGAACAAACTTCCTACTGTGAGGAGCTCTCAAGAAGCTGACACCAGGGAACCTATAGAAAAAGATGATGAAACAATGCCCAATGTGTAAGAACCCATGGATCCTATTGATCCTCCTCCACCTAAGCCTTCCTCTTCTAGGAAGAGGCCTTCATGGCTTACGATGACACTCAATGATGCTGAAGGACACATTGCACCTTGAGGAACCTTCTGTGAAAATAAGAAACCTATCAGGTATCAGGGATACCTAACCATCATGAGAATGATCATACAAAACGAGCCTTCATCATTCTCAGATGACGTCAAGCATCAAGTATGGAAGGATGATATGACCGAAGAATATGAGCCTATTACGAAGAATGATGTCTAGGAAGTAGTTCCCAAACCCTAGGACAAGACAGTTGTCACTTCTAAATGGCTTTACAAGATAAAGCATGCAGCAAATGGAAGTACAAAAAAATAGAAGGCTCATTTTGTTGCTTGTGGCTTCTCCCAGAAGGAAGGTATAGACTCTGACAAGATAATTGCACCTGTTGCCAGATATACCACCATCCACTCGATCATAGCCCTTGCGGCTTCACAAGTATGGAACCTACATCAGATGGATGTCAAGACCGCATTATTGCATGGTTTGATCCAAGAATAGGTCTATGTGGAGCAACCCAAAAGATTTGACATGTATGATTGAAAATATCATGTATGCAGGTTGAAGAAGACTCTCTTGGGCTGAAGCAAGCACCCCGAGCATGGTATGAGAGGATCGATAGCTACTTGATAAAGTTTGGATTCACTAGGAGTGAAGCCGATCCTAACCTTTACTTTAAGGTTGAAGATGACAAACATCTCATACTGGTGTTGTATGTGGATGATCTCTTTCTAACAAGTGCAGGCCCTCTCATTCACAAATGTAAGAGGGAGTTGGCTTCTGAATTTTAAATGAAGGACCTAGGACTGATGCACTATTTCCTAGGACTTGAAGCCTGGCAGAAGCCAAGGGAAATTTTCCTATCTTAAGGAAAATAGGTGGTGAAGATATTGGAAAGATTCAGTATCGTGGACTGCAAGCTTGTTACTACCCCGATGGAGCTTGACTTTAAGAAGTTAAGCGGTAGTGCTGCTGGACCTATTTTACGAAATGCCACCGAGTATCGTCAACTCGTTGGAGCATTATTGTTCTTAGTGAACTCCTGTCTTGATATATGCTTCGTAGTCAACACATTGAGTCAACATATGGTTGAACCTCACAACATACATTGGATTGGTACCAAGAATCTATTGAGATATCTTCATGGCACAATTACTTATGGGTTAAGATACACTGCCGGAGATGTGAGACTACTTGGATACACTGATGTTGATTGGGCAGGCAGTGTGGTGGGTCGTAAGAGCACTTCCGGCTGTTGTTTCTCCTTGGGATCTGCTTCGATATCCTGGATGAGCAAGAAGCAGAAGTTGGTGGCTTTGAGCACCGCCAAGGCAAAGTATATTGCTGCTAGCATGGCCTCCTGTGAGGAAGTCTGGTTGCGAAAGCTCTTCAATGAGTTGTTTGGATTTACATTGGATAACACCGTGATCCTATGTGACAACCAGAGTAGGATTCGTTTGTCAGAGAATCATGTATTTTATGATCGCTCCAAGCATATCGATATCAGGTACCTCTATATTCGAGATATGGTGCAGCGAGGAGCAATAAGGCTCCAACATATTGGTATAGATGAACAAGTTGTTGACATCCTGACAAAGCCCCTAGGGAAGGTCAAATTATCGACTTTCCAAGAATGACTTGGTGTCATTTAAAGACCCTCTTATGAGGGTCCTGTATGATGTATTGAGCTCTGGAGCTTTGGCGGGCAGCGAGGTACCTCTTGAAGCGACATATGACCACAGGGTGACTCACCATCCCCTAGTGGTGTACGTGTATAGGGTAAAAGAATCAAAACTTTCCCTGTGACACCCCGTGGCGACTATGTAGCAGGATGATTAGTTCTCCTGTGAGGTCTGGCTCATGTGTTCTCCATGACGATTATGTAGTAGGATGATTAGTTCTTCTATGAGGCTTGGATGATGTGTTCTCCATGACAATTGTGTAGCAAGATGATTAGTTCTCTTGTGAGGCCTGGATGATGTGTTCTCCATGGCGATTATGGACAGGATGATTTTCTCTCCTATGGACTGGATGATTCACTCTCTTGTGGACAAGATGATTCACTCTCTTGTGGGACAAGATGATTTGCTCTCTTGTGGGACAAGATGATTCGCTCTCCTGTGGATAGGATTGATTAGTTATCCTGTCAAGGCATCCTACCCATGCAGTCTGGGACTCATGGGAAGTACCTCTCATCTAATCAATGAGTGCGGAAATGAGGATAGGGACCATAGTAGTACCGATGGACACATCATTATATCTATCGTACTCCCTATGCTAGGATGACCTTCATTGATCTGGGATCAATGGTACTGGTCTAGGACCAATGGTAGGAGTTGTACCCACTATGACACTGACTTCGGGTCGGTTGAGGACTAGTCTGAGACCAGTGGTACACACTCTGAGACTGACTTTGAGTCACTGGAGGATGATACTGGTCTGGGACCAGTGGTAGGAGTTGTACCCACTATGAAACTGACTTCGGGTCGGTTGAGGACTGGTCAGGGACTAGTGGTACACACTCTGAGACTGACTTTGAGTCATTATGATACATCCTTGATCATTTCTTCTTCTTCATAATTCAAACAAAGCATAGCAGAGCATAACAGAGCAGAGTAGAGCAAATCAGAACAGGGCAGAACAGAATAGAGCAGAGCAGACAAGATAGAGCAAAGCAGAGCAGAGCAGGGGTCAAGATGTACAGGGTAGTGCATTTAATGGATGAGTAATAGCAACCGACAAACGAATTGTAGATGGAGTTCTCCCTAGTTGAGAGGGAGTGTTAAAATTGGAAACTAGGGCCAAACTCCACGTGGGTCATCTTATTCATGGATGATAATATTTTTATTAGATTCCTCTCATCGAGAGGTTTAGGATTGGTCTAAAGATCATCCGATTCTGATAAACATTTATGGAGATATGAATTTATTGTGATTATGGAATAATTATCAAGCCGACCAGCAACTCATGTAGGCTCAGAAGCCAAACAGTTACATCTATCCAATCATCAACATTTTTATATAAATACATGAGGTATTTTCCTCATTTGGACACACTCTCTCATCACATCTCTCTCTCTCTCCTACGCAGAAAAGTGGCTCTTCTCCTACTGCGCAGAAAGAGACTCTTCTCTCACATGTGTGGAAAGAATGACGCAGATTTAGGGCTACAAATGCAGATCGGAAGTTTGACCAGCGTTGACCATCTTTCTCTCTCTTAGAACTGTGTTGTAGGTGGATCTGACTCTCCTCAGAAGAGCGCATTTTTGGTGAAGGAATGAAGCCGATCTGACATTCAGTTTGCAAGATATTGTCTGCCCTAGTTGAGGGTTGATCTAGGGTTTGCTGCTACTGAAGTAAATTAGATTTATGTACTATTTCTCTCTGCTGAATTATTGAAGATAAAAGAAGATTTGATCAAAGGGATTCCCCATATTAGGGTTTGTCCCTGACTAGCCTCCATATCTTGTGTCTCCTGTCTTAGCTTGTTTTTTGTCGACCATTTAATGTTCTATCTACACTTTACTTTATGTACATGTGATTACTAATCTGTGGATAATAATAATAAAAAGAAGCAAACTGCTCTAAGCATAGAACATACCATAACTTAACAATTTTGGTATTGGACTTAAGACCCATAGGGCTGCTGATACTGAACATTGCTCGATCTAGACAGACCACCAGGATTCTGAACCTGGTGGTACTGGACACTGCTTGATCCAGTAGCATCAGTAGGGTTATAAATAATACCAAAAGAGGTCTGACTTATACCAACCATGTGAGCTTGTGAGCTACTCACATTAGTGGCCCTTGACACCATAAAGACATTCAGGGTCTGCCACCCAGGCAGTGGAACAATCTGGCCACTGAATAATGGGACAAAAGAACTGGCAAAGACAATCTTTGAAACCGCTGGTTGTGACTGACATGTAATTGGGATCGATGATACAAGAGTGTATGGGATAGTGGGTGGCACTAGGACTGAAGTAACGACTGGTTGGGAAGCGTGTTCATGATGAACGGACCTAACGTAAGCCTGACACCTGACGCCCAAACCAAATTATGGTAAATTGATTAGGCACTAGGTGTGTTACACAGTAATTTGTCACTGCCTTCACTCCCAATCCTTCTACTGTGTCATGTGTCCAAGTCAAACATGCTCATACTGAACAAATGCTCTCTTTTGTTGCCATTGACCTACTTTTCCTAAGTTATCTGCCTCATCGCGATAATGGACTTAATATACGCGATGAACAGCGGTCTTAAATAATCCAGTCGCGCTTCCAGTATGGAAGTACATCTGTTTCCTGTGACGGTCCAATTTCTTGCTTCGGCACGAGGCTACTTGCTATATTTAGTGACGATTTGACTAGCTACATTGCCTACTAGCGATGTTAGTGTTAAAGCTTAGTTATGAACTCGCGATGATCCAGATTGGGCGAATTCGTTCCAACAGTCGACCTTCTGGATGCCTCCAGGCCTGGTTGTTGGCATAGTTTGTGTCGCCCTTCCTTCTCTGGTATGGCGGTTCCATCATTTGTACTACCTTCCTTGGGGATAAGCTCTCTCTTCCACCTTTCATGGAGACTCCTTCTCCTATTTAAATACTCACCTTTGCTATGATCAACTAGTTGGCAAATTCTTGGATTGAGTAGTGTTGTTAGTGCTTTTGAGTTTGATAGATAGTTGGTGTGGATGTGGCAAGTGTGGGATTGTTGATGGCTTGTGGAAGGTTGTGAAGTGCCCTTAACTTTGTGTAAGAACTTATGAGTGAGAGAGAAAATTTGTATGTTGGGAGATCTATCTTCAAAGAGTGAATGCTTGAAGAACATGTTGTGACGTCAAGACCTTGGTTGTAAGCTTGCTCTTATTTCATTATTAATACAACCAATGATGTTTTTCTATGTCTTGTATGTAATTTACTTGATAGCTCATGACTTCTTGGTTTTGTGAGTAAATAGATCATTGTTGTTTTCTGGTTATGTGCTTTGTTGTATTTCCTTTGCATTGTTTTAGGTTGATCACTCGTTGAGGAGAAGGAAGCAAAAGTTGGAACAGTGCAACGGAACTCCATTGACCACTGGTTGAGGTAGGCCTCCAACTGTAACTATTTAAGGAAATCTATTGTTGATTTGTCCTCGTTGTGACTAGACCCACTCTAGGGCTAGAGGGGTTGCCTCTGTCCGTAGAGGGAACACTTTCCTGTACACAAGTTAGCGACTCCGTTGGGGAGTCTGTCCTATGTTCTTCTCTTGTGTACTCTTGTGTTTTGATTTTGATTTGGTCTCTCTTGAAGTTTGGGGGTTAACTATCAGTCTTTAGGTCACCTAGATCGATCTGGGAAATCCCTTTATTGTCTGTTGGATTGACTGGTTTTTGTTTGGGAGTTTTTTGCTCATTTGTCACAGTTTTTAACATCATCATGGAACATAGTTTAACAGTCGCGCTATCTTCGCGCTCACCCTTTTGTAAAATCCTGTGCATCTATGAATAACGTCGCACAGTCAAGACAACCCCTGAAATTGGTACGTCACGGGAAAGGCGTGTACTTCCACGACAACTTCGCTCTGTTGCTACAACTAGTTGTTGATTAGCGCTAGTTGCTTGTCTTATCCTCGCGACGATTCCTGTAGAATTTATTTTTTCAATTCTACCTCCTGAATTGATCAGTTCTGTTGACCCCTTGCTTTTCACTTGCTCAGTGGCTTGTTTTTCACTGTTTATGGTTAAGACACTCTTTCTTTGGCTCTGTTGAATGAATCTTGCACTTTTTGTTTGTGTGACCTAGATTTTTCTTTCAAGTTCTTGAATCAATACGCATGGTTGCTGGTTTTCTCAAGGTTCGTTTGCAGCTTTCTTGTTGGTTTGATTGAGCCTTCCCCATTGCTTGTTTCTGGTTGATTTTTAGTGACAATTATTGAACCGATCTTTGGTATTGATTCGATTTATTTTCACTACCGAACATAGATCACGATTGTTTGGATCAACCAGTTTTTTCACACTTGCTTGTTCGTTTCTTTTTCATTTAAAACATCAAAATCAAAAGACTGTATTCATTTAGTGTGCGCAAAGTGAAAGTGAATTTGCATTTCAAGGTTGCATATTGGAAAGCGAATGATAAAATCTCTCATTAGTAGTACCCATGCACTGTAGGAATTGATGTCTATATGCATTGTGTGACCACATTTGCTTATCTTGGTTTTCTTGGTTTTGGAATGATCTCTCTACCCTCCCATAGGTAGGTGTTCATCGAAGTAAAAGGATATTTCGTTCATTCTAGCTGCAACCTAGGTTTTGTTGTATACATACGATAAGGCTTGAAAACTGAAACATAATTCAAGATCAACTTTAAAATGAACTGAATAAATCTAACAACGCATTGGAACATAATGCTTATTATTTAGAGGTCTAGGCTAGAGACGTGATTCGGCGTCGTTAAACCTAGTCACTATTGTTTTCACTCAAGGTTGGGTGATTCCTCCTTTTGTGACTCAATAGCGGTCTAGTACGGAAATGTGCTCCTGTGTACCGTTGAGTATATGTTGGGAGACCCCACTAGGTTATCATCCTATATCCTTAGGAAGTCGTGTCTGTCGCCTTGCAAACCGTAACGCACCGAACACAACATTCGGGAATATTGACTGTCGTACGGTAAGTCCTTAGTTTTCATATGACTGTCAAGGTGTATATGCAGTTTTACGGATTGTTTGGTAAACCTTTTGCCTAGTTCTCCAGAGTAGTCACTTTCGTTCCTTTTCAGACTCCCTAAAAGAAAAGGTCCATCTAAGCACTTGTCACTTCAAGCTCATTAAATATTCGAAGGCGACTAGAGTTGTCTTTTTGTCCTTTTCTCGACTCTTTAAAGATGAAAATGTCAAGTTCTGTTCCTATGTCTTAAAATTTATTTGGCCACATTCACATTTACCCGGTTAGATCTTGTTTGTGTTTAGTTTGAGTAGGGTTCTTTCTCGTTAGTTTGCCTAGGATTTTGAATTAAGTCATACTGGTGGAATCATCGATCCCATTTCCCGTTCCAAGTGACCAAGGGTCTCCATCCTCTATAGCTTTCGAATTTCCCGTTGTTAGTGATACTCTCCTCGTCATCCCAAGTATCCAACCGCTTAACTCTCATGCTCTAGAGGCTGAGTCTTACGATATTCATTAGAACCCCATTTGGGAGCCTCCTGAAGAAGACTTTCCTACTACTCCTCCTAGCATTTCGGTCCCAATGTCTTCCTCCGACATGGATGAGACGACTCCCGTCTCCGGTGAAGAATCCTTTTTGTCAGAAAGTGAAATACCTATGCCCATGGGAACGTCACCTTTCCGTGCAATAGGAACTCCGCCTTTTCATGTTACTTCCCTTGGTGTCACGTTTCCTTTAAGATATAATGCTCTGGCAAACATCATCGGTTCTAGGTCTCCCCTTTCGAGTTCCATATGGTCTCGTACTATCCCTCCAAGTTTGGATCCTTTTACACCCCAGGTTCACAATGTGCCCATTACATCTGTTCTGACCATTCCAACCATTTGTGTGGCTTCTTCAACCCCTATTGTCAGTGCCGCCACTGCTTCTTCAGTGATCACTACTGTTGTCGGGCCTTCTGCTGGTCCTACCAATGGTGGCCCAACAATGGGAGTTGTTAATCCCACACTAAGTGCCCCACATTCTTCTGGTTCCATTCCAACAAGGGGGCATATGATCAATATGTACAAGCTCTTTGGAATTCGGATCCTTAAAATCCGTTTAATTATTATGATTCTCGCAGAGCTCATATCTATTACCCTGGACCTATGCCATCTCAACCCGTGGTTGAGGTCACGGTTCCGTTGTCTGTTTCTTGGGGTACCACCACTTATCATGGTGGCTAAGCACGACCCGAAAATTTTCAAGGGCCACCTTATCAAGGTCAGTCGTCTTATGCACAACCTTATCGAGGGCAACCTGGAGGCCCACAAGGACAACCCTTCTAAGGACAACCTTTAGCCTTTGGTGGTTCCTCCTTTACCTATTTTGGGCAACCTTCTGGTAATTCGGGACAACCCTACATTCAACTAGGTCAACCCGGTGTCTAGCAAGGCTACTCGTCTGGACAAATTGGTCAGCCTCAAAATCAATCGGGCCAACCAACTGTCCAGCCTGCTCAGCCATCCGGCTAATCAGGACAACCCCCAGTTGTGCAAGGACAACCCAGTACCCAGCAGGCTCAACCTTCTGGGCAAATGGGTCAACCTCAATCTCAACTAGGTCAACCTTCTAGTCAGATGGCTCAGCCTCAAGTCTCTCAAGGACATCCGTCTGAGCCTGCTCAACTGGGCACTCAAATGATTGTTGCATCTCAAGCCCACCCGGTTTTCGGCCCCAGTCTCGGGTCTAGACCCAATCCGGTCTTCAAATTTAGGTTGGATCCCAATTTCAACCTGCTTATCAAACGCAGCCTAGCTCCCAGGCTTAGTTTGGATCCCAGCCGCCTTATGGTTTTTAGCAATCCCAAGGGCAAGTGCAATTTGCCCCATATCAAAATTATCAACAACTGCAAGTAAATCCTTATCAGAATTTCCAGCAACCATATGTTGCTCCTGCAGGCCAAGTTGGTAATCAGTGGAATGCTGGGGGGCAAATCCAGAGTCAACCATCCAGTTACAGCTATAACCCCTACGGGAAAAATTCCTACGGACAAAACCCTTATGGGCCAAATTCGTCCAGACAAAACCAATGGGGGCCACAAGCAGCTGGGTGGAACTCTGGTGCTACCTCCTACCCGTGACCTCAGATGTCCTTTAATCCTCAGTAACCCTTTTTAGCGATGTTGGAATTACCGGATGTGTCCAAACTGACAAATGATCCCATTCTTCATAATCTGTATTGGCTACTGGTTCCAACTAAAATTCCAGGTGATTGTCCCAAGTTTGACGGTAAAGCTGGAGAAGATCCCCAAGCTCATGTCATGACATATCATCTATGGTGCTCGTCAAACTCATGGCTTGATGATTCAATCTGGCTCCTCCTTTTTCAACGGACTCTCACTGGCTCTGCCGCTAAGTGATATATTGAGTTAGCTCGCAGATCTTTTCAGGATTTTAACTCGCTAGCTATGGCATTTTTAACTCATTTTCACTTGCCACTTTGATATGAAATGGGCACACATCTCCTAACATCCTTAAAACAGACTACGACCACACATATTTCCAATCATATTCATGAATGGAGATGACATCGCCATTTGATTAAGTTTTGGATTCCCAATCAGCTTCTGGTTGACTAGTTCACAACTTCATTCATCGGTCCGATAGCCTGGGACATTGCTATGGGGGCATGTGTAACTAAAGAGCAAGCTATTGCACGTGCTCAGTACCTTGACTTGGTTTACTCCTAGTCCGGTACGCTATATGATTATTTGCCTGATGCTCCGAGGCCTGGAACTTCCAAAGCTCCGTCAACACCATCTATTGACGGTGTCATCGGTTCTGTCAATGCACTGATCTTGATTTAAATAGGAACGCAACAAAATACAGAGATAACCATATACACAAAGATGCAGTGGAAATAATGCTTCCTCTCATTAATAGAAAATACTGAAATATGCTTACAACTGAAAATAGAAGTAAACCAGCTAGGGCGATGGTAGCTTATCTCTGAGAAGAGATGTGGTGGCTACATGCCTCTGAACTATTCTCCACTGTCTTACAATGAGGCTCGAAGGCCTATTTATTGTTGAGAAACAATGGAAAACCCTTCAGATTCCAAAACCTAACCCTAGAAGATGAAACACCAAATTGTGGGCCCCGTTTTTGGGTAAGTTGGTACATCAACTTCCCGGGGTCGCGAATTGGTCGTATTATCTCCGTTTGACGCGCATGGAATAGCCGTTGGAAAGATTCTCCGAGGGAATACATGAAAAGATGATTTAATAATCAAAAAAATTGCTAGCAGTATATTTCTCAAAAATCGTCGTTACCCGAAAAACTGTCTAAATAGAGGCAAACTGTGCTATAATTAAGGAAACTGAAAAAAAAAATAATAATAATAAATAAATAATAAAATAAAAATAATAAAAATATAAATAAATATAAAAAAAAAAAAAAAAAAAAAAAAAAAAAAAAAAAGAGACAGTTGTGGGGGTCCAAATGGGATAGGTGGGTGGCCACCAACATCCACCTGGATCATGCACCCTCTAAGAAATCTTCTGCGAACCCTGGAAGCAAAATTCGAATGCTTCAAATGAAAATACTTCTCAGGTTGTATCCAATGCTAGTAACACTTCCGAGGTTAACGTCGTCCAGTCCACCACGACAGACAAAGCCTCGAAAGGGAAAAAGAAGGGAAAAGGAAAAAATAAGGTTGATCAGCCGAAGCAGGATTCCCCTAAACCTCCACCTTAGGAGGTTGCCAAACGCAAGCCTAAGTATCCTTGCCTTCTCTATGACGAGGATCACTATACCAAAGACTGCCCAAGGCGGTCTGAAGTTAGTCGTTTGCTAAAAGGTGCCCCTGGAACTCCTGCCGTGCTCAAAGAGCCTTTTCCCTCGTAGCAAAATCAAATGGTGGTTGATCCATCGCAATCCTCTTCTCCCTTTGGTTCTCAGGTATTTATGGCTGGGACAATTCCTGTCCACATTAGTACTCGGGCACAAGAGTATCTATCTCCTGCCGGGAAGGAGCCTGAGGTCCCCTCTAGTGCTCCTCCATCTAGTTCTGGTCCCCTTCATATTGAGCGACCTAGCACTAAGACGGTCATCCGACCTCCTCCTAAAGGCATACTCTGGAAATCTTTGTACAACCCTAATGATCGTGTTGCTAAACACTATAGCATTGTTGAGGACTTAGCCCAAGTTCCATCAACTATGTCCGCATTAGAAGTTCTCTAGAGCTGCCACTCTCAGAGGAAGTCTTTGCTATCGGCCATCGGTGGCATTGACCCGGCCGACTCAGATTTGATCACTTTTGACCTGGACAGTCATATACCGAGCCTACCTCACCAAATTGCCTTCCTTATTCAGGTCATCATCAATTCTAAAACGATTCATCGTATCGTCATTGATGAAGGCGCTTCTACTTGCATAATGTTTGTTGCTTGTTGGAAGGCTATTGGTTCTCTGACTCTGAGCTAATCTCCTGCGACCTTGGAAGCCTTTGATGGGAGAGAGTCTCATCCTTATGGTATACTCCAACACTTGCCTATTACTCTGGAAGGGAAGACGGTCGAAGTGGAGGTCGAAGTTGTCAATGCAAATTCAACTTACAACCTCCTTTTGGGACGAAGCTGGACATATGCCATGCGAGCCGTGGCTTCATCTCTATTATGTGTCATTCATTTCCCTCATCAAGGGAAGATCATCATAGTAGACCAACTATCCTTCTTCTCCTCTTCCTCCGATGGCAACGTGCCTTTCGTGGAGCATACCTCTGTTCCTTGTGAGAGTGTGGGTGCTGGACTCTTTAAAGATCCTGCCCTTATGGGTTTTTTTTCACTCCCACCTCCCAACATCGCTCCCATTAATATGATTTCTGTTTGCTCTGATCCATAGGTTCTTCCTCCTGCTGATTAGATAGAATCCTAGGGCGATGAGATGTCATTGAGTCCTACCGTGCTCAACTATGTAGAAATTGTTTCTGCATCAGCTCCATCCTTCGAATCTGTTCCTTCGAGCAGAGCTCTCGACTCGTACGTGCAGCCCCGTTGGCTTGAAGATAGCACTTCTTGAGACCCTTTACAGGAAATTTTTCCTTCTGATGAAGCGATTATTGAGACCATGTCTTTCGAGGAACCCCCTTGGTCTAATCATCACCATCATTCCTCGTTTCTCCCTACCCATCGGGAAATGCTTACTTGTCTCGAGCAATTTGCTTATTGTCTCCCCTTTCAACCTCTTCAGACACCCATCCAAATCCATCAAGTGTCTTCTGAAGGGAATATGGGGAACATCACGCAAACTCAACCAATCGAAATCTCTATTAAACCAGGGATCGTCGAGCACATCCATGTTGGAGTAACTTGTACTCCGAAGGAGATTCAACTTTATACTGATCTTTTTCGCGAATTCTATGATGTGTTTGCTTGGTCTTACAAAGAGATGCCCGACATCGATCCTAGTGTCGTGGTGCATGAGATACCTACTTATCCGAGTGCTAAACCTATTCAGCAGCTTCTACACCCCGTGCACCCCCGAAAGGCTGCAACTATTAAAGCGGAAGTTGAAAAGCTTCTTAAGGCTGGTTTTATTTACCCCATCCCACTCACAGATTGGGTCTCTAATATTGTCCCTGTAACTAAAAAAGAGGGCACCATCAGCGTATGTGTTGACTATCGTGATATTAATCGGGCCTGTCCCAAAGATAACTACCCTACACCCTTCATTGACCAGCTCATTGATGAGTGTGCCGGGAGTGAAATATACTCATTCATGGACGGCTTTTCTGGTTATAAACAGATTAATATTGCCCCTGCAGATCAACACAAGACAGCCTTTATCAGTCCATGGGGCACTTTCGCTTATAAAAATCTCCCCTTTGGTTTAAAAAATGTCGGTGCCACCTTCCAATGTGCAATGTCTTACGTGTTTCATGATATTCGACACATTGTGCAACCTTACTTGGATGACCTTCTGGCTCATTCAGTGAAACGCCAATACCATCTGACCCACCTTCGATAAATTTTTCTCCGTTGTAGACACTATCGTATCCGGCTTAATCCGCATAAGTGTGTATTCTGTGTCGAGTTAGGCAGACTTCTCGGGTTCATCGTCTCCCGAGAGGGTATCCGTCTGGATCCTCTTAAAGTTGAAGCCATCCTGAATCTTGCTCCCCCTGCTTCTCTGCAACAATTGCAGAGTTTGCATGGAAAAGCAAATTTTCTATGATGGTTCATTCCGAATTATGCCAAAGTGGCCAAAGGCTATACGCGGTTATTAAAATGTGACACCCCTTTTCTTTGGGATATTGTTGCATAAGAGTCATTCGAGCGCCTCAAGGCTCTCCTTGTTTCTGCTCCTTTGTTACGTCCCCCTAATTCTCACCGAGACTACACTCTTTATTTAGCTGCTACTGATACCACCATCGGCATGGTTCTAGTTCAAGACGATGATGATGGTACTGAGCATGTCGTTTATTACCTCAGTCGCAATCTACTTGATACGGAAACTCGTTATGCCTATGTCGAGAAGTTGGCATTGGCTGTCGTTTGTGCCATCCAATGTTTCCGCCATTATATATTATTATGTACCACGACGGTGATTTCTGATTGCAACCCAATGACGTACATTTTGTCACATCAGTTGCTGGGGAGAAAATACTCAAAGTGGATTGTCATCCTTCAAGAGTTTAAGTTGGAGTTCACCACTGCCAAGTCCAAGAAGTCCCTCATCTTCGTTGATTTGCTTTGCTCTCTGCCATCTGCTACCGCACCCTCCCGGTTAGAGGACCATATTCCGGATGAAACTATGTTCTTGATTAGTACCCTCGATCTTTGGTATGGGGATATTATTGTCTATCTTCATACGTCCTCCTTTCGTCTCGATTTTTCCAAGGATGCTCGGCAACAGATTCGCCATCATTCTCAGCCTTATCGCATTATTGGGGACACCCTGTACCATCTCAGCACCGACTCTATTCGCCGCCGATGTTTAACATTCGAGGAAGCCAAACGAGTTCTAAATGACTACCATTCTGGCGCCTATGGTGGTCACATTTCCAGGTATGCTACTGCTCAGAATATTCTCCATGCTGGTTATTTTTGGCCCTCCATCTTCAAGGACTGAATTCTTGTCGTCCACTCTTGTCATGAGTGCCAAATCTACCAACGGAAGATGCGCGTGCCTCCTGCTCCATTGCGCCCTGTTGTTACTGTCAGCCCTTTTGCCAAATGGGGCATTGATTATATGACCTGTAACCCTCGCTCGGCCAAGGGGCATGGGTATATCATCGTTGCCATTGGTTATTTTACAAAATGGGCGAGGTGATGCCTACACTATCTGAGGATGGTCACACAGTGGCATAATTTTTGTTCAATCATGTTATTTCACGATTTGGAGTCCCTCAGGCTATCGTCACTGATCACGGCAAACATTTCCGTAATCATATGATGACTGAGTTAACAACCCAGCTGGGCTTGCGGCATGATAGCTCGACACCATACTATCCTCAGGCTAATGGCCAAGTGGAAGATGTTAACAAGGTTCTAGTTACAATGCTTCAACGCACTATTGGCATGCACAAGTCCAACTGGCACTTGATGTTGTTCTCCGCCTTATGGGCCTACTGAACTTCAATGAAGGATGCCACTGGGTTCACCCCGTTCCAATTGGTTTACGGTTTGGAGGCTACCCTTCTGATTGAGTGCGAGATCCCTTCTCTGAAACTAGTTGTCGAATTACTCCCCAACACTACTCCGGTAGAAGAACATCTTCTCTATCTAGAGCAACTAGACGAGACTCGTCGACTAGCCTCTCTAGCCATTGAAGCACAGAAGAAGAGAGTGAAAACTCACTTCGATCATACTGTCCATCCGTGTTCTTTTGTTGAAGGAGATTTAGTCCTGCATTATGATCAAGCGAATGATAAGATGGGGGCAGTCAAATTCGAGCCCATGTGGCACGGGCCTTATATTGTAAAGTGATTTTTGCAAAAAGGGGCCTATGAGCTGATTGATTATGAAGGGAACCCTCTAGATAAGCCCCACAATGGGCTTTATCTTAAAAAATATTATGCATGAACCCCATGCGTTTTGATTTGTACATACATGTGTTTTCAGCAGGTGTGTTGTGTGTGTGTTTTCATGTCTGGCTTGGTGTGTAGGCATAATTGCCACTTATTGTGTCTTTGTGCTTCTTGTGCAGATGTCTGGTACACTTTACATTGGTTTCGCTGATGGTGCCTGCCGCAGTACATGCAACTTGTCTTCGGCGGCATGGGTGATCTACGATCCTCATGGTGAGTTAGTAGACCTTCAAGGTGTTTGTCTGGGTTGTACCACAAACAATGTCGTTGAATATAGTGTTGTTATTGAATTACTGACTGAGACTATTCACCTCGGCATTCATTCATTGATTGTGAATCTAGAATCTTAGCTTATTGTCCACCATCTTAACGGGCGTTATTCCGTTAGAGATTATCGGATTTTGAGGTTGTATTTACGTGTTAAATTGTTAGAAAGGAATTTTGATTTTATTACATATCAACACATTCCAAGAAGATTAAACACCTTAACTGATGCATTAGCAAACCATGTATTAGACAGACATTTGCGTAACATGTAATCAAAACACCATATAGAAGCATTCAAAACACAATAATGAACCATAGGAATATATATATATATATATATAAATAGATATATTATATAATATATATATTATATAAATATATATATATATATATATATATATATATATATTATATATATATATATATATATATATAATATCTCATATGGCGCACCAAGGCGCTCAAAAAATAAGTGTATATGTCAAATAAAGTTTGTGTTCTCCATACATCCGAGACACGTGTCTCTCAAAAATTAGCAAGAAATAAAACCTAGATGTCTACCGCGGTGGGTTATGCTCCCTATATCACACCACCGCTCGTGCGACCCACCTTAACAAACGGTGCAACCTGGGTACCACCCCTACTATATGAATCTGGAACTCTATGGGGACCTCCTTGATCCCCATGTAATCAGGGATCCCCACCGTCGAGCCCTCAAGATTTTGGGCCACTGTCTCTATGGAATCGCCAGCTGGGGGAGCCAAGTCTAGCTCTCTGATGCCCTGTGGATCCCTCTGCGCCTCTGGAGCTAGTCCTACAGGCCTCACTGGTCCCACATCTACAAATACCATAGAGTACATCATTAGGACATATGCATGAAAAAAATCTAAAAAACATCATAAAAGATAAAATACAAAAATAACGTGATCAAGTGCTTTACCGCCATCGTCCCACTACTCGCCAGCAGGCAGCTGCATATCGGGGTCTCCATGAAAGCCCATACCAGTGTATGGCCAATCCTCAATGAAGATCGTCTGACGCTCCAGCCACTCACGGAACAGTGTCACCCATGACACTGGGCGTCCACCACCTCGTCATGGCATAACATGTGCCCACCATGTGATTCTGGTCTCCCGCGGTCTGGGCGTGTCCAAGTCCATATCCTGTAATTGCAATGCCGACACCCGCTCCAGCATGAGTAGGATCAAGATGGACCTGTAGCCAAATTGTTTCGTCTCTCCACGACAACAGTTGGTAAGCTATCTCTTCATGTTAGCCGTTACTATTTTTTCCTAATTGCACATGGTCGAATTAAGGCATTCAAGAGCCAACCGCAGTTGGGTCTTGGTTGCCTTGTGTTGGGCTTGGGAGCCCATTGCCCTCGTCACCATAAAGATAACTACACAAAGAACCAAGCTTCCACCGTCGGAATTGCCACCTTCCCGCTCTTTGACTTGCATGCCCGTGGGCACACTCATGCCATCAACATCTCTAGTGATTCGCCCCCGGGTCATTAGCCTTCTAGAATCAGCCTCTCACCAGGACGAGACAATCCGGCTAGGAAATATATGTTTGTAGCATCGAACTCAATGTCTCTCCCCGGGATTATGAATTTTCAATGTGTTGGGTTCCAAGCACGGATTATCAGCTCTAATAAATCGGGTTGGACCCGAAGGTGTGGACTAAGGAAGAATTTTAGCAACCCGCATGCACGTAAAGAATTTCGGCACCCAACATCAACAAAAGCTTCCTCATCGTTGACATCGTGAGTTCGTTCCTACCAAACAAATGTCATGATGCCCTGCATGACGAGAAAAAATGAATTAGAACTCTGTTTGTAAATTTAAATTCATAATTTACGTAAAAAATTATTTTCGTGTCGTCATCGCGACTGTTTTAAAACAGTCGCGATGGCGCTCAGTTCACAGTTCGTTTTTCTCACAATCATCGCGAAAATACATCAGATTCTCGCGACGATCCAAAGGTGTTACGTGTAAAACACGCTTGGTCATCGCGGACCCAAGAGGCTTTCCCATGATGACCGAGAGGCGAACTCCAATTCAAAAATCCGTCTAACTTTGCCTACCTAACGCTAAATTACATAAAAAGACCACTAAAATGAAGCGCAGGGGGAAATCTACTTACTTGGCAGAGGTTTCAGGACGAACCGTGGATGGATGAGGCCGGAATCAGCTCAAGAACTTTGCTTAGGTTGGTGTTCCAAACGCTCCAAGGTAAAATGAACAGTGCAAATGGTAAAAACAAATGAATTACCCCACCCTTTTTATAGTAATTTTTTGAAATAATTAAAAAATTTACTTTAGAATGTGGGTTTTTTCCATTTTATTGCATGATTAAATGGAGTTTTTGGTTTTTAACTATGTTTCTATATCTATATATCATTTACATCGAATGGGTTTTATGTTTGACATGTTTTGTGTAGAACTACAGGTGGTGGAGTTATGTCGTACCTCGTGTGCACTTGGTCTGTAAAGTCATCTTTAACGCTCTTTTTCGACTTAAAAAATGAAAAGATAGCTTAGTTGTCCCTTTCGACTCATTAAACGAAATAAGAGGCAGTCTACTTTAAGCTCTTTTCTGACCATGTAAACACGAAAATATTGTCGGGCTTTTGTTGTTTCAGGTCCGATACTGGTTATGAAACGACGTGTCTTCGATCGCTTTTCTACTTTTTCGGATCGAGGCCACTTATTACGAAATGTACTCCTTGATCGTAATGGTCAAGCGGTTCTCTTGAGTATTGTTTTATACTTTTTCGGGCTCGAGAGACACAAATCTACGACAAAGGACCCCCCTGGAGTTTTCTTCTCCATGTCTTTTTCAAAATCTCTAAACATGAAAAAGACTTCGAGTTTTGCCTATGTCGAAATCGTTACGACATTGAACTCGTCACCATGACGAGACTCGAGCTTCTCCTCCCTAGGGCTCGTTAAACTATTACTAGGTTGGATTCGACCGAAGGTCGAACTTATATTACAAGCACATGTTATCCCCTTCAAGCTTGTTTTCAAAAATAATTGGGGTACTTGCCAGCAATGGTGGGGGAAAATTTGGAAATCATCATTGATTGTCTCTGGCAGCTAGTCACTCTTGAACATCGACGCTCTTACTTCTTGTCAGGTTGGGATATCCATAAATCATAATTTGGCCTTCCGTGGTTTTGGGTTTCCATTTAGCCTCATTTCATCTGATCCATGTTGTCTCCATCAAGCCTCTGATCCCTTGGTATCTGAATGCTACCACCCTCTAGAGTCATGTCGTCGACATGTTCAAGAGTATAATCCTTCTGCAGTTTACATCCTTGCTTCCTCCTCTGATTATCTGTTTCTCCATCTACCACTTGTTCCTTATCTCGTGTCGTTGATGGGGGAAGCATTATGGCCCTCCTGCGACGAATCGTCTGCTGTCGACATTAGCTCATTATCCAGGAGATTAGTCTAGAGATCCCCTTCAATACCTTGGAGCTTTCATGTCTCAATGGAAAGTTCTTTGCGCCTGACAGTTGACTTTCATCATTGGTCGTCGATTGGGTGATTCCACGAATGTTCAACTTCAACTCATTTTTCACACTTCGTGGATCGTACTATACGGTACCTTGAGAACCATTTGCATCATTGGTGGTTTCTCTCGCTCTTGTTAACGGTTTTACTCATTGGCCGGTAATCAAGCGACTTTCTATCATGCTCGACTTCAGCACCTCTGTTCGCATGCTAGAATTTGTACTATGATCAGTTGGGCTCAAGACCCCGAACTTAGATTACACATGTTCTGGCTGCGTTGATTAGTTTGTGATTGCATGACTCATTGATGGATGGTTGCAACCATACTTGAGTCTTCACGGATGGCTGCGACCATACCTGACTCTTCATGGATGGCTGCAACCATACCTTTATCATTATCATGGTCTTATTAGTTGGATGGTTGCGTCCACACCACAGACCTAGTTCGTATGTCTTTTGGATGGTTGCGCCCATGCCTAGACTACATGTATTTCACTATCAGAGATATCAGTTGTACTTGCGCCTGCAGGTTCTTCCAGATGGTGTTCCAGCTCAATCAGTTTCATAAAGCATTTCACCCCTTCCACTCTCTCGAGCTTCATACTTTAGGGGGCATCTGTTACATAGTAATTTGTCACTGCCTTCAGTCCCAGTCCTTCTACTGTGTCATGTGTCCAAGTCAAACATGCTCATACTGAACAAATGCTCTCTTATGTTGCCATTGACCCACTTTTCCTAAGTTATCTACCTCATTGCGAGAATGGACCTAATATATGCGATGAACAACGGTCTTAAATAATCCAGTCGTGCTTCCAGCATGGAAGTACATCTATTTCCCACAACGGTCCGATTTCATGCTCCGGCGCAAGGCTACTTGCTATATTTAGCAACGATCTGACTAGCTACATTGCCTACTAGCGATGTCAGCGCTAAAGCTTAGTTATGAACTCGCGATGATCCAGATTGGGTGAATTCCTTCCAACAATCGGCCTTCTGGATGCCTCCAGGCCTGGTTGTTGGCATAGTTTGTATCGCCCTTCCTTCTCTAGTATGGCGGTTCCATCATTTGTTCTACCTTCCTTGGGGATAAGCTCTCTATTCCACCTTTCACGGAGACTCCTTCTCCTATTTAAACACTCACCTTTGCTATGATCAACTAGTTGGCAAATTCTTGGATTGAGCAATGATGTTAGTGCTTTTGAGCTTGATAGGTAGCTAGTGTGGGTGTGGCAAGTGTGGGATTGTTGATGGCTTGTGGAAGGTTGTGAAGTGCCCTTAACTTTGTTTAAGAACTTATGAGTGAGAGAGAGAGACTTTGTATGTTGGGAGATCCATCTTCAAAGAGTGAATGCTTGAAGAACATGCTGGCTGGATTCCTCTGAGAAGGCTTGCAACGTCAAGACCTTGGTTGTAAGCTTGCTCTTATTTCATTATTAATACAATCAATGATGTTTTCCTATGTCTCGTATGTAATTTACTTGATAGCTCATGACTTCTTGACTTTGTGAGTAAATAGATCATTGTTGTTTTCCAGTTATGTGCTTTGTTGTATTTCCTTTACATTGTTTCAGGTTGATCACTTGTTGAGGAGAAGGAAGCGAAAGATGGAGTAGTGCAACGGAACTCCATCAACCACTAGTTGAGGTAGGCCTCCAACTATGACTATTTAAGGAAATCTATTCTTGATCTGTACTTGCTATGACTAGACCCACTCTAGGGCTAGAGGGGTTGCCTCTGTCCGCAGAGGGAACACTTTCCTACATCACAAGGTGTGCCTGAAACTATGTGTCCCAATGACACATAGATGGGTGGAAAAATGGCGGGAATACCTTCTGAATAAGGGAAACCCTTGGGAGGAAACTGCAACTGCAATTCTTCCCCTTCAATAGTGTGTGGAGTAGAAACTTTAGACTCATCCAGAGAAGTGACTGGAGCATTGCCTTCGGGTTCCATGTCTAAAAACAAACGACGATGAATGGTTGAATGTGTATTGGGGGATAGTTCCTAAGGAACATCTAGTTGGTCGTACGGAGTGTAAGGACGTTGCAATGATATCTCAACAATGTCAAACAGAGGGTTCGGAGGATAGATAACCAGTCCAAGCTTACCATCTGTGGTCGATGAGTTCTCTGGAGTTCGAACGGGATTATCCAGAGATTACGGGTCAAGATTAGCAGATGACCCTGAATCGAAAGTAGGCGGAGGACAAGATGACAATGGTTTAACACTCAAAACAATTGCAAGTTCAACATTTTGGTCCTCAAGTGACTCTGATAACTCAGGAAATGACTCCTCTGACAATATTTCAGATGAAGGAGAGGAAGAGGAATTGGGTGAACCAGATGGTTCAGCCTTGTCTTAGTTGACAGAACAAGTAACTTCAAGGTTTTAAAATTTCATTTTAAGGGAACTCAAGATTTGGAAAAAAAGACTAACAAGATGTTTTGGATTCTAGGCAATCAATTATTAAGATGCATAAAAGACTGATGTTCTTTCATTTTTAAAGATTCGAGAAAGAAACAAAGATGACTCTATCACTTTCGATTGGAAACGAGCTTGAAAGGATAAGTGCTTGAACGATCTTTTAAGTTTAATGAGTTAAAAATATCAAATGACTACTCTGGACGATCCAGGTAAACAGGATTACGAGGCAACTGTGAACTGCAAAATACCTCCTGGCGAACCAAGAAGTACGAGTAGGCAATCTCCCTAAATGTTGTGTTCGGTGTATCACGTTTGCAAGGTAGCTGACTCGACTTCCTAAGGATAAAAGGGTTGCAGCATAGTGGTCTCTCCCGTTATATACTCGACAGTACGTGGAGCACAAATTTGTGCTAGCATTGTCTAATTCTGAAGCTAACAACAACTGCTAGGTTTACAGACACCAGAACACATCTCTAGCCTACGCCTTCTAGATATGATCGTTAATGTCAAATGTGCCTTAGGTAAATTGAATTGATTTTAGAGTTTATCTTGAGTTAAGTTTCAATTTCCAATTCTTAGTGATGCTACTTGAAAAACTTAAAATGAAAATAAATGGGACAAGACCCTTTCAATTCGATGAAATGCCTACACTAGAGAGGGTAGAAACTACTCAATCAAATGAAAACAATCAAGCAACTAAAAACGAAATGACACTTCACTTTTTCAAAAAATAAATTAATGAAAAATGCATTCCAATTCCTAATTTTCTGACAAGCACTTATCTATCAGTCCTTTTGAAATGAAAAAATTTATCTTCCTTTTTCCAAATGCTGATGCAATTCTAGTTTTTAAGAGATGCAAACGCATAATAATGCAACAAGCTAGAATTTCATATTTTCTCATGAAACAACAAAACAAACTTTTTGCATACAATATTTCAATGAAACTTTTTTCAAGACTATGAGCTCTTCAAGTAGATGAAAACATGAAAATAGAAGTTCATTCAAATCAATGAAACATCGACTTTACCAAACACAAGGCCGACAATGTAATCTATGCCGGAAAAAAGACGTTCAAACTAGTAAACAAAACTTTTTCAAACTTGTGCAAAAAGAGGTCAAAGTTGTAAGAGGGACCAAAAGAAAATGCAAGGAGAAAACACACCCATAACCGGACTTAATGAGTACACAAGATGCTAAATGGGCAACTAGCTAGATGCCCTAGTGTCGCTAGCCATTCAATAAATCGATCAATCAAATAGCAAGATGACAAGCCAACAAGCAAGAAAAACCAAATGTAAAGTAGCTTCCTAATCAGGGAGAAAACAATCAAAAGGGCTCACGAAGTCAAAAACACAAGAGCAGAACACACTTGCCAAGATTGGGGTCTAGCCCTAATCTTCACTTACAGGGATCAGCAGGACTGCCTAACTGGAAACAAGCGCCAGAGGCTGGTCAGCACGATTGTTGTAACAAAATTATATATATTACAGAGCAATGGAACACATAGAATATAGCAAAAATATAAACACAAAATGCATAAAACCAGAGAGACACAGATATACGTGGTTCACCCAGTTTGGGCTACGTCCACCCCGAACAGCCAATCCTTCCTTTCTATTATCTAGCAAAATGAAGAGACACAACCTACAACAGATCCACTGTAATATCCTCTATTTTCTCTCACAGTCTCACCTCCCTATTTCTCGCTTAGAGAATACACATCTATTACACAGCCTCAATACAATGCCCTCATACAAAGAGAGGGGTTTCCTTCTAGGGCAAAAAACCCTAAACTAAACATAAGTTCTACCGTCAAATCATCCGCCTAATGAACAACTCAGATTGACTAGAAATTACTAATACTTTTACAAGGCAATTTTACATTTGTTTTTAGCTCTGGGGCGCTGCCCTTGAAACCCCTGCTGGGGGACCGCTGGCCCCCAGACCCCCCGCCAGCCAGGGGGATCAGCCCCCCCGAACCCCCGTGGAGGGAACAAGTCCCCCCCCCCCCGCCCCACCCCCCTGTGTGGAGGGGTGTACAAACTTCCTGGGGTATACATCGGCTGAAACAAAGACCTCTAAATAATCATGCTCCACACCAAACAATCTCCCACTTGGAGAATGATTGTAGCAACTCCACTGCTACTTCATTTTCTGGACAATGACTCCTCTTTGGACCTGGTTGTTTCTCATCTTCATCATCATCCTTGAAGACCAATTGAAGCTGAACATATTCTCAATTTCTCCCTGGTTACAACTTTTGTTAGCATATCTTTAGGATTCTGGCTAGTGTGTATCTTTTCCAGCTTCAACTCTCCATATTCCAACACTGATCGTATGAAATGGTACTTGAGCTGTATGTGTTTAGTCCTAGAATGAAATGTTGAGTTCTTTGCAAGATGAATGGCACTTTGGCTATCACTATATAACGTGCCCATATCATGCTCCTTACCCAATTCACCCATAAACATTTGTAACCAAATTATTTCTTTACTAGCCTCTGTAGCAGCAACATACTTTGCTTCTGTTGTTGAAAGTGGAACAACAATTTTGATTTTTGAAACCCAACTGACAGTTGTTCCACCTACAGTAAATACATATCCTATAGTGCTCCTCCTATTATCCCTGTCACATGCCATATCTGCATCAACATATCCCTGTAGAGAAATGTTTGAACCACCAAAGCATAATGCCTGATTTGTGGTACCTTTCAAATATCTAAGAATCCATTTCACTGCCATTAAATGTTCCTTTCCTGGATTTTTCATGTACCTGCTTACAACTCCCACTGCATGTGCAATATCAGGCCTTGTGCAAACCATTGCATACATTAAGCTTCCAACTGCTTATGCATATGGAACTTTAGACATATAATCCATGTCTTCTTGAGTCTTTGGGCACATTTCCTTACTAAGTTTGAAATGGCTAGCAAAAGGTGTACTAACTGGTTTTGCATTGTGCATATTAAATCTTTTCAACACCTTTTGTATGTACTCATTCTGAGACAATGTTAATTTACGATTTTTCCTCTCTCTAGTTATTCTCATGCCAAGGATTTGTTTTGCAGCTCCCAAATCCTTCATTGCAAATGAATTTGCCAAATTTCTTTTGAGCACATTTATTTCCTGTATGTTAGATCCTGCAACGAGCATGTCATCTACATACAATAACAATATAATATAGCTTCCATCATTTTGCTTTTTCAGATAAACACATTGATCAGAGTGCCATCTAGTATAACCTTGTTCAGAAATAAACTTGTCAAATTTTAGATACCACTGCCTTGGAGCCTGTTTTAAGCCATACAAGCTCTTCTTCAACCTGCACACAAGTTTCTCCTTCCCTTTCACTTCGTGTCCTTGTGGCTGCTGCATATATATCTCTTCCTCCAAATCCCCATGGAGAAAGGCTGTCTTTACATCTAACTGCTCAAGATGCAAATCTTCATCTGCTACAAGACTCAAAATAGTTATGATTGAAGTCATTTTAACAACAGGAGAAAATATTTCATCAAAATCAATACCTTTCTTCTGTGCAAACCACTTCACCACAAGTCTAGCTTTGTACCTTTGTTTTACTCCATCTTCTTCCTTCAACCTGTAAACCCATTTATTCTTCAATGTAGTTTTTCCTGCAGGCAACCTGACTAAATCCCAAGTCTGGTTATGCATTAAGGAGTCCATCTCTTCTTCCATGGCTACCTTCCACTTCTTCCTGCTTTCAACCTGCATTGCTTCTTCATAACATTCGGGTTCACCAGAATCAGTCAACAATAAATAATATGATGAAGGAGAGTATCGTTCAGGGGGTCTACTTATCTTGGTAGATCTTCTAACACCACTTTCAGGTGTTTAGAGTGCATGTTGCTGTTGTGGTGGTTGTTGTTGTTGTGGTTGTTGGTTATTATTATTTTCAGGCACCTTTACTTTTTCAGTGATTTCATCAAGAACTGCGTATTCCTTGTTTTATTTTTCCTGCAACTGATTCTTATACACGACCTTTTCATTGAATATTACATCTCTACTTGTAATAATTTTGTGATTTTCATAATCATATAAGCGATAACCAAAATCATTAACACTATATCTAATAAAGGTACATTACTTTGACTTTGCCTCAAGCTTTGTTCTATTTTCTTTATCAATATGGACAAAGGCCTCACAACCAAAAGGCTTTAAAAAATAGTAGTTTACCTTTTTACTTATCCATGCTTCCTCTGGAACACCACCATCCAAGGAACTTGAAGGCCCTCTATTTATTAGATAAACAACAGTATCTACAGCATCTACCCAAAACTGTAAAGGAAATCATGCATGGAATCTCATGCACATTGCACGCTCCATGATTGGTCTGTTCATCCTTTCTGACACACCATTTTCTTGTGTTGTTCTTGGAACTGTCTTCTCTCTGCAAATTCCATGCTCTGAGCAGTGCGTATCAAATTCTTTGTTGGAATATTCACCTCCATTGTCTGATCTCAGACACTTCAATTTCTTTCCTGTCTCAATCTAAACCAAAGCTTTCCATTTCTTGAAAGTATCAAATAGATCAAATTTATTCTTAATACAATAAATCCAAGTTTTTCTAGTTGCATCATCAATAAATGTAACATAATAAGGAGAGCCACCGAGAGATGATACCTGAGCAGGTCCCTATACATCTGTATGCACAAGCTCTAATTTCTCGCTCTTCTTTTATTTCCCAACTCTAAGAAATATGACTCTCCTCTATTTCCCATAAATGTAATTCTCACAGAAGTCCAAATAAACATTCTTCAAACTCGGCAACAAATTACTTGAGTGAAGAATCATCATCCCCTTTTCACTCATGTGTCTGTGCCTATGATGCCATAATGCTACATCTGCTCCTTTGTGTTGGGTTGTTTTATATTCTTTCCAAGACTAACCTACGTACTGAATCAGGGGGTTAGAGGGGGGTCGGAGCCCCCCCTTCATTCCGCTGATTGCGCAGCAGGGGGGTCATGGGGGGGCCGGCAGCCCCCCCTATCCAGGGGGTTTGAGGGGGGCAGGTAACCCCCCTCTATGGGGTCTGG